>CM077805.1:5007867-5298696 GCA_039737535.1 Lagodon rhomboides
CCTCTGCAGCCAATGGGGCTGTATTGATAAACCTTCATGTGGTGGTTGGTGGCTCGAGTGCCAACAGGACAGTGTGAACATATTTAAAAGGCGCCACTGTTGCACCAGGACAGCAGTCATCGAGGAAGATGGGTGGCATGATAAGAAGTCTTCTCCTTTTGCTGTGGGCCGGTGAGTTAACGATACTTCTGCTGCTACTTTAACCCTTCGATATGCCTTCAGATAGTATTATGTGTGTTTTTTAAATGTGGTAGTTTGATGTTGAGTGAATCCTTCAGACATGCTGACTCTGATAGAGGCAGAAGTAATGTTTGACAGTGACAGACACTTCTGACAAATTGCCTTACTTACTTATTACTAATTCCTAATTTCCTCGTCAGTTTCTTTTCTAGAGAAGCCATTAAAGGTTTAAGTATGTGGTGTGATGCAGCTCTTAGTGACAAGCAGTTGTTTCAGGGGTTGAGACAACAGATAGTGGAGGGCATTTAGGGTAGAGATGTCAGGGCCTGTAGGCAAACTCAAGGTCTGGTAGTTCAGTCTGTTGCCACAAATACTGTCACTATTCACAATGTAGTGTTTGCTTCTTTACAAAGGCAGAGGAGAAAATGAAACTAGCTAGCTCTCATATTAGAAAATTACTAGGAGCCCCACAATGTCTAACCAGTGTATGGAAATGCAATAAAGAGAAATATGTAATATCAATTGTAAAATAAAGTAAAGATAAAAAAAATGTACCAGGATTCCATGAGGACCAACTTCTGTTGTTTCTTTGAAACACACTGTTCTAACTCAAAGTCAACTCCACTTTCTCTTTCAGGTGTCTCGATGAGCACCATGCTGGATCTGCAGAAGAGAATCATTAATGGTCAGAACTGTAAAACCTATGAGCGTCTGTACCATGTGAAAGTGAGTGCTCGATAGTACTACCCGCACTTCACGCTGTGGTGGCTCTCTGATCAGTGACCAGTGGATTCTGACTGCACGCTCACTGCTGGAAACCTGGACAGGTTAGACATTTTTATTTTTAAAACTATTAACAATATGTTTCTCACTTGTAAATTCAATCTAAAAATCCTGATGCACTCATACGTAATTTTTTGATTTAAAATGGAAGCATTCACAAAATAAAGATTGCATTGCTTAAAGTATCTTCATGTTCCAGTACTGGCATGTATTGTAAAATATTATGTATTGACAGTGATGTTCCTCTTTGACCTCTTCTTACTTGTAGGACAATCGAGGCAGTTTTAGGTGTGCATCCAGGTGGTAAAAAAATCACTGAGACAATTCAGCGAGCGACATAACATTTTAGGACAAAGACAAACGCACGATAGACGCATGACATCATGCTGCTGAAGCTGACTACACCCAGACCTGGTTTTCATCAAATAGATCTTCCTGACTGTGTTAATCATCCTCTTCCCAAGAAGTGAGTTGTGATCTTTCCACTTTAATAAGTCTGAAAGCTCAAATCTGGAGGAACTCAAAATTTAAAAAATGACCTTTGCTTTTTATTCTTTTCACTGTGTTTCAGAGGTACCGAAGTTCAGATTGCAGGTTATGGAGCCATCACTGCAGCTCCTGATGGGACAAGAAGTGAGATTGATCTTGTTTATTTTATAATAACAGTTTATATGTGTATCACACTGAGTGTTCTCAATTGCAAACGGCATCAAAGACAATATATTTAATGTTTTACTTCATCAACTTTTACAAATCTTGATCAATAGATTTGTGTTAACATATTTTTATTCTAGAGTTTGATACACGTTTCAAACAAGCTGGGTATGAAAGGAGCATCCTCGAAAGGCTCAGTTGTTCCAAAACATGAATGGTTCGAGGTTCACCACTTTGTGACACACATAGTTATATGAAAGGATATTATTACAGTACATGACTTATGACACTGTAAAACAGTTTGTTAAACAGTTTGTTTGCAAATGATGTCTGTTTTTATTTAACTTTTACACAGCATCCACAACATGACCAGAAACATTTTGTGTTTGTTAACTTGCGAACATATATTTCCATTAAGTACATTTATATTTTATCTTAAAAGATTGTTGTTGTTTAAGCTTAACGTAGCAGAATTCAAAAGACAATTGAGACTTTTGTATTAATAAAGCAGGTAAATAGTTTGATTTTTAAAAAAATCTTCAAAATTGTTTGATTGTATAGTAATAATAGTATAAGTTAGTATAAATATTGAGTTTCCAATGGTAAGATACAGCAGAGTTTTCTTCATTTGTTGGTGAAATGTGTACAAGTTAAGTAGATAATGTAATAAAAAACAACTTTTATATTCTCATGTAGTTCCTGACTGTAGTAGACCATCTGCAAATGTGCAGAAATCAAGGTTCAGGACTGTCCATGGGTCAGAGACCCAGATCAATATGAACCCAAAGTGTACTGTGGCAACACCAGTTCTGATGGCAGAAACTGGTACCAGTGGATGCATGTAAGGTAAGTAGGAATGGCCTCTAACCTTATATCATTTTCAACAGTCATTGCAAGTTTTAACACTTTATTATACAGTTAATAATTATTTCAAGAGTCTGTAACAAACAATATGAACATGTCTTTCACAGGGCGACTCTGGTGGAGGCGTCGTGTACGAAAACAGGATTTATGGTGTCATTGTCTACTGGTGGTAAAAAAGCCTGTACTGACAGAAGTTGAATTCATGGACGTCTGTGGACACATGGACTGGATCACACATATCACGGGTATTAAACCACCAAAAACCTTCTTGGGAAAAAGTAAATGATTGTTAGTAATCGTGGTTAATTGTGAAATATCCCATCATTTACCAGAAATGTCACACTGTTGAGTTACTCTAAATATGAAATTGATACATTTACAATTGATTGGTTCACATTAAATATTCAGCTATCATTAGTCGTGTGTCACAGAAATTAATCATAGAGAATCTTGCTGTTAAACTGTTATGATAAAAGAAAACCAGACTTGTACAAACTTCCTGTATGTAAATCAAATGGGTTTTGCCTGTTATTACAGTCCTTTAATGGAAAAACTACAAAGCTATAATAATGTCTGCTCTTCCTTTTAACCACACTGATAACAATGCTGAACACGACTGTCCTTACAGTGATGTCATGAGGTGATAATGATGTCAAAATAAAGATGACTTGCAAACGTTATCTTGCTGATCATTGTCTCTATTCAGTGTCACATCTGCACAGAAAACCTTGCTCTGTGCTCATGAACCACACATCTGATGTTTGTCAATTTAACAGATCAGTTTTCAAGTCAATAAAGTCGCTGTTTGTCATAAAGATAGTAACGAATCATCTAGTTTTGTGTTAAACCGCTCGGTGAACTACATCGTCTCCCTCAACACACATCACCAACACCAACATGGTCGCCAGCTCGGTACAGAAAAGATACTGAAGGAGATGAAAATCACAATAAATCTGCTCATATTGACAACTGCAGTCATGTGACCTGTGAGTCCTACAGACAGAGCAGAGCAGTGTGATCTGCACTGTGCTGGAGTTTGTTTTAAATATAGAAGTGATCAGCTCTATTTCTAAACTCAGCTGACTAGCAGAGGTTCAGCAGGTCCTTTTGCATCAATCATTTTGTTGAGTTATTTTAAAGAGTCACAGCTCTGCCTCTGTCCTCTCCTCCAAAACATCCTGTGAATGCTGATTATTTTCTTGAATAATTGACTGATTGTTTGGTTTCTAAAAGTGGTGATAAATATTGAGAAATACCTTCACAGTTACCCAGAGCCAGCAACACCTTCACAATGCTTGTTTTATCGGACCAACAGTTCAAACCTAAAAATGATTAAGAATAAAGGAAAATAATCAGAATGATTCAAAGAAAAAGCAGCAAATCGTCACATTTCCGAAGTCAAATAGGACTTTAATAAAGGTTCATCATTATAACATCAATATAAATACATGACTCTGAACAGAAAATACCAAATAAAAATACAAAACATACAAAAAACATTAAAAGCAAGTGTTTCTCTTTCTGTTGCCTCCCTGGAGCATCATGGCGTTAAAGCAGCGGTGCGTTTCCTGTGTGTTCTAGAGTCGAGGAGTAAAAGCCATTGTCCAGTTTCTGCCAGCATCCGAGTGGCAACCAGTTAACACTGGGATCTGTAGTGGTGCCCCCCCACAATGAAGGGAGGCAAAGGACACATGAGGAGGAGGGCAGTGACACCGTCACTGACTGACTGCTCCTCCTTTATTTAACTCTCTTCTTTCTCTCCGCTGGCGTCTGTTTATCCCAGCACCCATCGGTCAGACTGGGAGGAGTTCAGCTGCACAGACTCGCTGCTGTCTCCATCCTCCTGCTGAAAGAGACAGAGAGGAAAGAAATCTGTTATCAAACTACAAAACGTACATGTTTGAAGAAATGAATCCTGATGACTCTGGTGATCTCCTGACACCATCTGTGGTTTTGAGTGAAATCTTTTTCTTCTTCTTCTGTTTCAAGTATCATTACAAAGCTAAAGGCTTGAAGCTCTGAGACTAAAAGACTTCAATCATTAATTCATTCCTTTTTTTTGTTTACTGGTCAGGAAAGCAGAATTACACAAGACCTGGCTGTTAAAATCTGGTTGTGGAAAAATTTAAGTGAAAGTGAAAACGTAGACGTAGACCATACAGTAAAATCAGTCACCTTGTTGGCGATGGCCCTCAGTTTCCCCAGCAGGGAGGGCTTCTGGGTGTAGACCACGTCGTCGTCAGGTTCCTCCCCCTCAGCCAGACCGCAGCTGTCTGCAGCTGGCAGCTCACACTCCTTGTTGGCGGACATCACCAGGCGAGAGTACTTGTACTCCAGCCTGAACACAGACCACAGTGACACCGTCGGCGGGAGGCGACATAATATTCTCACAGAGTGACGTCTTCAAACTGCTTCTTTAATCCAGCAAACGAACCAAAACCCAAAGACTCTTAAGCAGGAAATCCTCACATTTAAGAACCAGAAAATGTTTCAATTTTTGAAGTTGCAGCTCTATTTTATGATTGTACCGAACATTTATTGTTCTTAAATAGCATTCAGATCAAGATAAATCTGATCAAATGAATAATTGAATAATCTAGAAAATAACCTGCAGGTAAATCAATAAGAAGAATAATCATTAGTTGCAGACCTGAACCATAAATATTCACCTCTATTAAAATCCAATATCGTATAACTAAAGTAAAAACAACAAATAAAATAAAAGTAAACACAAAAAACACACACACAAAAAAAATAATATATATTTACTACATTTAAAGAGTCTGAACTTTACTGTTACTGACAAACAGCTGCTGACATCTCTCCCTTTAAATACCATCTCACGCTGATCTTAATGAGTATGTGGGTGTTGACTGAGACTGGCGCTGGTGTCTGATTGGCAGCTGCCTCTCACCTCTTGTTTTTCTTCCAGAAATAGCAGGTGAGGGAGATGAGCAGCACGGCGACGAAGGCTCCGCCCCCGACCCCGACCTTCAGCCACAGAGCGATGGCCTCGCATGGAACGGAGCTCCTCGGAGGCAGCGACGCGCCTTTGGTGCACAACTTTGGCTCGTTCCACACGTACAGAGTTTCCTGGAGAGGGTGGAGGGAGACGGGTGGATGATTTTCTCATCGCAAGCAGAGATTTATTTTCATAAAATCGAAATGACGGAGCAGAAAGCTTAGAGAGATGACGGGAAACAGGAAGTGAACACAAGCCTGGTTTGATTACCTTCAGGTTTTGATGATGTTACAGAATAAACGCAGACAAAGCAAATCTCCTCAAGGACAGTAAGGAGAGAGTCTGTGTGTGTGTGTGTGTGTGTGTGTGTTACCTGGACGCCTCCCTTGCACGCCCCCTCGATCTGGTGATAGTCGTCCTCGGAGCAGCGTGGACAGGCGCTGGCGCTCTCCCACAGGAAGTGAAACGTACAGCCGTCACATGTTCCTGCAGGACAGGAGCTGAACAAACACACACAGATGATCTCACAGATCAACTTTTAATTTTTTTCTATATAACCTTACTTACTTATGTTCTGGTATGACATATATGACCCATTTATTTGTTCTTAAGTTTAAGGTATATGTGCAAAAAACGTGTATATTTTCATTCATATTATATAACTGGTTTTATTATAACTCATATTACCCATTTTCTTTTAAATTTATGTCCTTATTTTTTGTCATCATATAACAAACATATTGAAAGACAGAATACAGAGACTATAAGGGTGAGATAAAAAAGTAAACTAAAGTAAAATAAAATACAAAAACGATCCGGAATGAATAAATTAAAGCATCTCAAGAAAAAAACAAAAACAATAGAGAACATTAGAGAACGTTATCGTCTACCTGGGCACAGAGAGCTCTCCTCGTTCAGACTTCTCGGGGTTACAGCGAACAGTGATGACTGAACTGCGACCCTGATCGCAGGACGCCGTCGCCTGTCTTGACCTGAAGGAAAATAAGGACACAGTCAGGACTCAAACACAACAAAAACACTCACACACTTGTCTTTCATGCCGTACCTGTAGAAGAAGTTGATGTCGGGGACATCCTTTGAGTTTTCAGGGAAGAGATCTGGTTGAGCGTTCACGCCATCCAGGACGGGGTCGACCGTTGCTCCTGGAAGAAAACGCAGATAAAGATAAGTCGCTGTTACCAGTTAATCATCAGAGAGCCACATGCTGACACTTGACAAGCTTCGTACCGATGAACGTATCCGCAAGGCTGACGGACTGGGAGGAAATGGCCATCCTGAAGCCCCGCCCATCGGCTGGGATGATGGTTGACTGACAGATGAAGCTGTCCACCGAGTTGACGAACTGGGCCGGGTCGCTCTCGTCGTCCTTGTTGGACACGACGGTGACGTTATCTGTGCAGACGGCGGCTCTCCTCCCCTGCAGACAGACGCGCAAATATCATTAAGACGATCTGTCAGTTGCTATGGTTACGCTCGACGTTTCCCCGCAGCTTTGTTATCATTTTATCACACCGCGGCGACGGGCCTGCACGTGAGGAAAAATGTGATTCGTTCTCACATCATGAATAAATCACAAAGATATGGAGATATGGAAAATGTCAGATGTATTGTAGGTGGAATATTTAATGAAGTCTGGTGGAAATACAGCCGTAATATACAATATATATATACAGTATTCACACATATGAGGCTAGTGTCGTCATTTAAATAGAATAAATACAAATCACTTTTCATTCACCACACATTTACAATTTTTAGGCATTTAAATTTTAGTGTTGCTTTCATACAAGACAGTTAATCATGAGTGCAACAGCAGAGTGAGATTCAAAACCCCTCGCACAACCAAAAATAAAAATATCCAGTCAAAGTGGGTCAAAGTTTAAAAACAAGAAAAGATCTGAAGGATGTTTTTACAAAGAATGAGAGTGACATTAAAGAGGATACTAAAACTGTAATTAATACTAAGATATTAAGAAAAGAAAAGACTTTACTGGTCCAACAGAGGAGACATTCAGGTGTTATAGAAGCTCAAGGACTGAAATAGGTTCAAATACATAAAGAAACTTATAAAATACAAAATATAATGAAGTATAGATTAATGATTGGCAATTCGACCAAAACAAAAAACAAGATTTGGGGAAAAAATAAAAAAAAGGGGTCAAATATTAAATGTTGTTAATAAAAGATTGGTATGACGTGAACTTGTGAATCACCTCGTGGCCACACAGGCTCATGTTGAACAGGTGGAGGTATTTTGTGCCTTTCGAGGTGAAACTCGGCCCGATGGTCACCGAGGCCACGTCGCTCAGAGGGCTGAGGTCGAAGGTCAGCGTGCGGTTGTTCTCCGTGTGGGTGAAGGAGCAGTCGCTGTAGCACCGGGAGTGTTCCTGACAGAGACGCGAATACAAGAACTCTCATCACGCGACATGTTAGACAGAACCATCACTTCGATAAGTTATTGCGAAGAACAGCGAATGATGCCCAGCCTCTCTACCTTGTTGCTCACGCTTCCAGGTCCGCAGGCGACACACGCGTCCTGGCCGTAGGTGTGGCGCCCTGCCAGGTGCGTGTTGGGCGGGCACTCCTGGCATCGGTTGGTGTCTCTGTCGATGAAGAAGCCAGCGGGGCAGGGGACGCAGGAGGAGCCGGCCCGCTGGGAGTTCTGGGGGATCAGAGCGCAGACCCGACACGCCGACGCCACGCCGTCAACGACGTTGGTCACACTGATGGAGTACACCTTCACCGTGTCACTGACGTAACGACGCACCTACAAACACGGGACGAGGAAAGAAACATAGGTGAGGTTTGTTCTGTTTAGTTAATGTGTATTTTTTGTCATATTTATTTACGTAATATATCTTTAAAGGGGAGGTTCTGTGTGTGTGTTCACTCACGTCCAGCGCCTGGTTAGTCCTCTGGAAGGCCCATGTATACGTGACGGAGGCGTTCCTGGTCATGCTGTGCGAGTACGACTGCTTCCCCTTGCTGCCCTCCCAGGACTCCACCACCGTGGTGCTCTTACTGTTCACATCCTGCAGGGGGCGCCACAGTCAGGAGTTACATGGGGAAAATATGGGTTGGATTTCTCAAAACAGATATATGCAGGATACAGTAACACTGAGCTGGACCACAGCTGGAGAAGAAGAACTGGACAATATTGGCCTGCTGGTAAACAAATAAGTCGCCCACGTATCGCCCTGTGTTCTGAACACACCATCATGAAGTAGAGCTCACAGTCGGCCGAGCAGATGGTCTCAAACACAAAGGTTATCTGGCCAAACTCATTACCGGTCATCCCTGACAGCGAGGCTGGGACCCTGCCACAAACACACAAACACACACACAGAGATTCAGATGAAACACTTTAACAAATGATCACATAAAGATACAGGATTTTTTAAAGCAGACGACTACACGCTACATGACCTGTTTTCCAATGTCAAGCCAGCTACCATGAAAGCGCTCATACTCACTTGAAGCCAGGAACATGCAGGGTGAGGATGAGATAGTCATTATCCGAGCTGCTCGCTCCACTGCGAATGTGGTCCCCTGCAACCTCCCATCCTGATGAACAACAACAGGCATCATGCACTCACATTACACCTCGTTTGTTGTGGATTACGGATCGCTGCGCAAGTAGATGACGATGTGTAGTCGTATCGTCCAAAACTGGGAATGTGAATGGTGACGGACAGGAAACGCGAGTCCATGTAGTAGCTTTTGACAGGCATGACGAGATATTCAGCAGCAGAAACTGAAGTTTTACAGGTTCACTAACTGCTGGGCAAAAAATGGAAATTTAAAGGCAAGTTTAAAGGCCAGAACGGCGACTAAACGACCTTTACGGCTGTTTCTTTACGTGTTTACTTTCTAGGTTGTTAGTAGTTATTTAGATTGTAGGTTGTTTGTATTTAGCAAGAATTTAGCAAGAACAAGAAAATCGAGGTCCTATATATTTAAATATCCCGTCCACACAGGACACATTTCCTTCCTGCCTCAGTGTCTCGGCTGTAACTGCTCTCACCGTTCATGTCGTCACATTTGGAGTTTCCCACGTTGAAACACGAGGTCTTCATGTTGGAAGGCAGCACGTTCCACCATTTGTATTCGTAACCCAACACGGGCTCTGTACCTGCAGGGCACTCAGTGCAGGCTGGGCACACACACACACACACACACACACACACACACACACACACACACACACACAATGACATTTTCCTCCATGATAAAACATTATGTTTGAACAAGAACCATCTTTTCAGGAGCGGATTATGCAGCTGGGTCGGCTCTTTACAAGATGTAATTCAGAGTGATCAGAACATGATGGGACCAGGTGGAGAAGCTTTCCGGTCTATTTTACTCCCATTGAACTGATGGAGGTGAAGGAGTATTCATTATTTTGTGCTATGAATAGCTGCAACAATGGACTCATTGTCATTTCTAAGGTGTTCATTTGACTTTTCTGAGATTAAAAACCTCCAGTTGTATGAACATGTGCAGGCAGGCTCACCGGCGGTGCCGTCTGAGTGGGTTCCGGGTGGGCAGGGCAAACAGGTGGAGTCGTTGCTGTTGTAGTAGCCGGGGTTGCAGGGAGGGCAGGGCTTCCTCTGCCCCGTTGCGGGCAGCTCCACGGCCCCCGTGACGTTCTCCACACAGATTTTTGGCTCCACCCAACGATACAACACCTGCGTCTGTATCCGGCAAAACCACAGAGGTTATGATCAGGGACTGAAAGGTTTCTCTAAGGGACCGAGGGGCTAATCGAGGTAACAGAGGGGGAATACAGACTAAGACGATTAAAACAATTAATACCATCAACAATACAGGGATGCGTTTATTTTATTTGGTCTCTGACGATCATCATTCTTACTCAGCGCTTTCAGAAATGTGAATCAAGAACGGCCAAGGTCATGGATGAGCGCCAAGGGAGTTGATTTAGGCTCAGATGTCATGCAAAGCGCTCACTAAGCTCTTCATCATTTCCTTTCTCATCACGTTGCGTAACTTCTCTGGTTTCTAACACAATGACCTGAGACAGCTGACTCAACATCCTCACCCTTTGTAAATAAATCTAAATGTAATGCAGTAAATAAGCACTGGGCTCTTCATCATATGTTTATCATAAATGAAAGATAAACAGGAATTTTCATGCTCATTATGTATTAAACCTAAAACAAATCTTGAGTGGAGTCAAAAGTCTACATATTCCCAAACTGTCTGGTTTTATTTGGATTATTATTATTTATTTATTTTAAAACAATGTAATCCTCCATTAATCTTTCACAATGTGGATGTGTTTCTAAACCAGTGTGTCTGTCCTTGTGCAGTAAAAGGTGAGGATGTTTGTGTGTGTGTGTGTGTGTGTGTGATATATAAAATGCGTGGACGCCGCTGACCTTCCCTTCGCTGTCGCAGGCCGTGTGGATCTGAAAGTAATCCTTCTCCGAGCACGGCGGCCTCACCTTACACTCGGCCCATCCCTCATCTGAAAGAGGAGTCGGACGGGAGAACGAGGTGTGAGGATGCAGAAGCGCAGTGATTCAGAGATAAAACATGCAAAAAACCAGAAAACAGGTTTATGACCTCGTGGCTTCTCACACACACAGAATTTGCCTTGGTTTTCTGACGTTTAATGAAAAACAAGCACTACAAAAGTCGAGAATTACAAATATAAAATAGAATTTTACAATAAGAAATATGAAAAATATAAGAACAGTATGTGTTTTAGAGTGAATATAGCTGAAAGAGTGTTTCAGCAGACATTAATGTTTCATTCTACATTTTAAAATATTGTTGAAATACTTCTTACTACTACTTTTTATTTTACTTGGTTGTTTTTCACGATGAGTTCATTCATGTTTACTGTACAAAATGTCCAAGCATGTTATATCTATATTCACAGTTGTAAATACAATTAACATCTCCTTTTTAATTTGTGTTTCTTCCTTTAGTGACACTTTTACATCCAGAAACAACAACGGATTCACAACCTACAGTCAGTCCGAAGACCAAATACTGAAAACAAACAGGGATGTCTTGAAAAGGGTTGTAGAGAAGTTTGGTAGTTGTCCACTTTCATAGACAATCAATAAAGTTTTATATCCTTTATTTCATTTTATTGCCTATTTTGTTGTCTTATGCATTTCAAACAAACAACTTCACTTTCATTACGCCTCATTAACAGTTTTCTTTACTGTCTCTCACTGGATATAATGAAGCCAACAAAAGAACCACAGCTCGTATCGAGCGGTCACTGAGACGACTGTTGTTCCGTGTGCACGTACGTGAGTAGTGGTGTTCAGGACAGGGTGTACAGGAGGCTGCGTCCTTTATGGAGAAGGTGTTGCTGGGACAAGGCTCGCAGGATGAGGAGCCGGGGGCCGGGCTGAACCAGCCGGGCCGACACGGGAAACACTCTGATGTGTAGGCAACACCTGTGTGGACATCAAGCAGCAGCACGACACGCACACGTTATTTCTTTTTAATCTTTTGAATTAAAACAAGTCCTCATCCAGAGAGAGCTGTGTATATCTGATTTTTAGAGTTTACCCTCTATCTGGATGTTCCTGAGCAGCACGGGTTTGACCATCTTCCCTCCCACCAGGATGCCCGTGGTTCTCCAGTACAGGATGTTCGTTCCGGACTTCAGATTCACCTGAAAACAGAGAGGGGACATTCATACAGTGAGGCTCACCCAAACCAAGCACGTAATACTGCCTCTACTAACACAACCAAGACCAGATACTCACTGTGTGTGTGTCCCATTCTCCATTGTTGGTGACTTTAATCCACTTCTGGTCATCAGTCTGGGCCATTTCCTGACACTGCTCGTTCTGGACCTGAACACAAGTTGACACGGAAGCTGTCAGCCACAAAACAGTGTTCCAGACAGCAGCTGCTGCTCCACTAATGAACTTACTATTATCATTTGCTAAAGAACAGGGAATAACACCACCAAATGGTAAATACATCAGAACACGTCATATTGTAGGAGGCGGTGAGAGGAGCTTACGTAGAACTCAAAGAAGATGTTGTTGTCAGGGTACTGGTACGTGAAGGAGACGGAGCCCTGCTTCTCCAGATGGACGGCGTAAACCAAAGACACCGTACACTCATCGCGGTTGGACTCCAGATACACACCCTGTGGCGTCCACGATGAGCTGCAGCACGGATAAACACACTCAGGCAAACAACATAACACAATAACAGCTGAATACTGTATGTACTCAGTTTAATAACTGTGTACTCAGTTCCATCTACTGTCTAACCTGTGGGAACGGCAGTGTTTGTAAGAGTCTGTGTCACCTGTTACAGGCCTGGATGTCCTCTCCATTCGGGCCGGGGTCCAAGAAGCTAGCCAGGCTGGTGAAGCCTGCAGGGATGGCGTCCCATTGGTCAAAACGGAGGCCGCTGCCCAGCGAATAGGAGCCGGCGGCACACGGTGTGCACTCCTGGATGCTCATCTCTAAATACTTCCCGGCCGGACAGGAGAAAGCTGCGAGACAGAGAGGAAAGTAGGGACTTGTTGGCATGTGAACGCAGACAGATATGAGCGTTCGCCCGACACAAACACATAAAACTGGCAGTACTTACAGCAGTCTGTCCCTCTGGTTGGAGGCGGGAGGTCTGAGCAGGAGCCTGGGTTGAGAGGGATGGAGACCCTCCATCGTGAGCCTGTGCTGTCACACTCTGTGTACTGGTAGTAGTAGTCTGTCTGCAGAACACACAAAGAGATGTTCGTACATTGTTATTAAGGTTTATCACATTTCAACCACTACAGATATGGACACAACAAAACCTGCAAGTTAAAATTGTCTAACAGTTTTTGGTTCTAGCTTCTTGAATTTGAGGATTTGCTGCTTTTCTTTGTCATTTACGACAGTAAATAAAAAGTCTTTGGGTTTTTCTGACAAAAGACGCAATTTGAAGACGTCACTTAAATGACTCGGTGCGAGCATGAAGCTGATTCCACATGAAAACAAAAGCTGCTCATACAAAAGGGAACACTGGAGGGGTGGGAGCATGTCCAGGGTTAAAGTGGTGGCTGACCCCGATCACCACGGCAACCAACCGCTGGAACAGTATCGGTCCATTAAGAGCACGACAGCAGGTCATCTGTACAGTCGCCTCTTTCCAAGGACCGCTGGTTGTGACATTATGTTGAACATGTGAACAGACTGAACTGTCGTTTGGAAGAACATTAGGTCCAAACGACTGATTATGACTGCTTTTAATCTCCATAGAAACAAGAGCAACATGTCGTCATCTAGACTGAGTTCAGTGTTTGAGAACGAGCGCTGAGTTTTTGTTTTTCATTATTTTTTAATCAATAAACAGAGTAAACAGAATACATCAGAGATTACAGACTTGCTGGAAATCCTGTTATCTAATATCTTCTTTCTTCTTTGCTTTTACATTTTCCACAAGCACTTTATTCTTTTTTATTCTCTTGTTACTTGTTTATTTCATATGTATTTAATACAAAATGTTGGTCAAAACGACCTTTAGTATTCAGGTCAATACATTGTTTAAAGCAAAATAAAAATAAAAACAGATAAAAACAAATAAAGTGCACTGGATTTTTTAACTTTTATTCTTATTATTAAGTTTTGCAGCCATCTGATGCACCTCAGGTTTGCAAAGATATTCTATTTTGATTTTGAGAAGGATTGTTCTGATTTATTAGAGGAAAAGTTTGACATTTTAGGAAATAAATATCTTTGCAGATATTAAATGAGACGATTGATCCAGGTCTCCTATTTGTACAGTACATATGAAGCTAACGCCAGAGACCAGTTAGCTTCGCTTAGCACAAAGACTGGGAACAGTGCTCATTACTGCAATATAATATTGGAATTTTGCCATAGTGGTGTTTAGACATTGACTTAAGGGATGTTACAGCTGTAAAAAAGATGCACGGGGACAGCAAGCACATAAAGTCTTGCTCTTTCCTCTCTTAGGCCTTCTTATTTTAGCTTCAAAAATTAAATCAGTTGCATACGTATGACATTCTTGCAGATTTAAGGCAGAAAAATCAATAAGGAGGGCTTGATTTTTAGTTTTTGAGTCCAAAGACTGGCTCTGGCAGCTCTCCATCTCCTCCCCCGAACCTGCTGTTCCACTGGGCGGACAAATCATCAGAGTGTGCAGGCAGCTGAGCGCCGACATCTAAGTAGCAGCTAATTAAACAGAAGCAATCACAGAAATGACCTGCGATGTGTGTCCGGGGGGAATAAGATGGTTTGCAGATACAGTGTGTGTGTGTGTGTGTGTGTGTGTGTGTGTGTGCGTGCAGTACAGATACGCTTGAGCTCTGTTAAAAGACTAATCACCTCCCTGCAACAACAAAAATGGCCATTCATGCTGCGTCTCCTCCCCCGGCTCTCGCACAAACAAACATACAAATTGAGGATGGCCACGTGAGAGGCTAACCGCCTCATTAACATGTGGCAACCTGCGCCGACATTCACCTGCTGTCTCGCTCTGGATAGGCGGACCAACAAGAGGACAGGTGCCCGTGGTAATGTGTTGACAATGGGGGGAAAAGGTGAAACTGATAAGAAAAAAAAAAAAAAAAAAAAACCCAACAGGGGCTAATGTGTTTCGCTGGTCTCCCGGGTGACTCACACTGGTTGTCATGGAGACTGATGAAAAGCAGAGAGAGGGGGGGGACAGGGGATAAAATGCAGCGCCACAACAGTCCATCCTCTGAGTCAGGAGATTGTGGGAATGGAGGTTTTAAAATTTGTTCAGACAACAAGAGAGATAGACGCTTAATGTTCATTAATACTTGTTAGGCTAGAAAAGTGTCTAAACCTGCCTTTTGACCATCCTTGGACAAACACATTGACAGCTGGCCCTAATTCAACTGTACATAATGTAGCCTCTGCTGCATTATCTAGAATGACGCTACATTAAGCAGCCGCTTGGCTCCATTCTGTGACTGGATGACATTGCGTACTCCTTTAAAACCTTGTTTTTTTTAAGCTTTTCACCTCTTACATATGTAATTCCATTTTCTGCTACTTTATACTTAAACTCCACCACATTTTAGAGCCAAGCACTGTACTTTTTACTCTAGATAATAGTTCATTGATATAACATACATTATGCTGCAATGGACCATTCTGCATAATGAGTACTTTTAGATTTAATACTTTAGTATATTTTTGTAACTTGGCTTAAATAAAAATGGAACGCATCACTTTTACTTATAACAGTACATTTACTCACTTTGTCACTTGTGTACTTCTACTACCTCTATGTGGACCATGGAAATAATTTGAAAGCAGTAGGGATGGGACAATAAAAGACTTCATCAGAATCCACACTCGCAATAAGTTGATTGTGGGGAATTTTCGTCAATGGGATAATCATGATTCGAGATAATTGTGATTATTATAGCTGAAAACTAAAAAAAATGACAAAATGTAAAGTTATCCTTTATCAGGATAATATCATGAATTGCGATTATGTTGGACAGGATAATGGTGACATGACATTTTCCCCATCGGTCCTGTGCCTAGCTAGCTGCAGCACTGGACAAACAAATGCTAAGTCTTCCTGGTTAGCTTAGCATAAAGACCGGAAGCGGAGTGGAAAAACTAGTCTAACTCCATCTGAGGGTAGTAAAACCCAGTAGCCAGCACCACTGAAGCTAACAAATAAAAACCTGACATCTTGTTTATTTAATTTAAGCAAAACCGAAGAGTAAAAACGACCATTTCAGGTTTTAGATGAGGAGCTAGCTAGAGCATTTCTTGACCGGAAGTTCGCGATGAGGTTGCCAGGCGACCAACTGTAGGCGGATTATGTTACCGTTGGATATTTATGCTAGGCTAAGCTAACCGGATATCATTATTTTAATATTTTTTTTCTCCCTTATATAGCTTACATAAATTGTGGTGAATGTGGACGTTAATTTAATATCGAACTAAAAAAAACAGATTTTTGTGTTTTTCATTAGCGTTTTTTTGTTGTTTTTTAGTTTTTAACTTGTGAGCAGGACGGTTTGGTTTCATAACATCCCTATTACGTCCATGAAAACCCTCAAATAACCCCGACATGTCCTGAAGTCTGCTCTATTCAGTGATTCACAGACAGACCCGGGATGCTGCGTCCACGCTGAGCAGCGCTAGCATAACAATAGACCCCTGACGGCTGCATTACCCACCCGGTCCTCTCTCCTCCTCAGCGGGTAATCCTGCCGCGTCTGACCGGCAGACGACTGCCTGTCCAGGGAAGACGGCCAGCAGACAGCGTCATCTCGTTATGGAGCGTGTTCATAGTCAACATTGAACCGCATTGTAAGCCGATCAGCGGCGTGAGGAGGACACTGTTGAGCCCATATAAAAGCTGTAAAACGTCTTGTAAATGTGTTGTCTTATTGTGCATTTTAATGGAATAATTTTGGATGTAATGTGGTTGTTTATTTCTGCATGCATGGCCATTTTTTTTTTTTTTTTGACATGATCACCGCATTAAAATATGTGAAAAATGTAATTTCTAGATGAGAATAATTATTTAGAAACAGCAATTAAAACCCTTTCCTGGCGTCTCAATAAGCACCTGTGTTTTTAAAGTAGCTCCAGACAATAATGAAAATACTAATAATGAAGCGCACTCACCTCATCGCACGGCCGCAGGTCTCTGCCGGCGGACACTGACGGTGCGTGTGCGGTGATGATGAGTAGAAGGCAGCGGGGGAACCAGGAGGCCCACACCTGCTCCCGCATCCTCAGCTCGGATCACAGACGGCCGGCTGTCCGCTGCCTGGAGCCACAAACATGAAACGGGCCGAGCGGTGAGTGTTTGTGTGCCGCTGTCCCTGTCATTGATGCGCCTGCCTGCCTGTCTCTCACCCACCCTCCTCCACCCACACCACCACCGTCAACACAGACGGTGTTAAAATTACACTTCCGGTCCCGGCTTTCAAATTAAAAACTCGTGTTATTCTGATATTCTTGGATACATTTTAGCATTAAGATTTGAAACTGTAATGCTACTATTTGTGTTATTATTATCCTCTCCTTTAGCATACCTTCTTTTAAATAGTATTTTATTCTGTATTCTGTAATGTATAAATATAGTATTCTATAACTATTCTTATTAGTCTTAATTACATTATTGTTCTTGTTAGAGTAACACTTTTAATGCTTTTGTTGCTCAGTAATATTATAGGCTACTAGTAAGGATTTTTGTCCCAAAATAGGTGCTAAAAGGAAAGAATTCAGTCAGTCAATTCAAGCAAAAAATTGTGAAAATGTAATGCTTTTCTTATTTCTATCATCTGTGACAGTGAATATATGTCAGTTTTGATTGATTACAATTTTTGTAATAAAACAAGTAATTTAATTAACTAACACTGGGCTCAGGAAAATCATTTTCTATTAATTGATTTAAAAAAGATGAATCCAGAATGTCATTTGCTCTCCCAACCAATGCTTTAATCTTAAACCCCTTCTTTTATTTTGAAGGCTCCACCACCTGTCTCAGTCTATCTCATTATTTATGATTTCACTTCTCTCTCAGCTAAACCTTCACTCAGACTGTGACGTCACGACTGTGATAACGCACGTTATCTTGATTGACAGCTGCAGAGAGGCAGCAGGCCTGCTGGCTGCAGAGCTTAATATAACTCTGCACTGACAGAAGAGTTGGAGCCAGAGAGACACTAACAATGTGCAAATGTGTTGATCCAGCAAAATCATGATGGAAGCTTATTCATCCTCTGCTGTTGATTCTGCAGCATCGAAAACCAACCTATAGCCCACTGAATGCCTCCTTTTGTGAGGTATTTTATTTCTAATCTAATTTATTCCTAATATTTGGTCTTTATTTGCTAATAATATATTTTAATTCTGTAGAGAGGATGCCCTTCTCTTCTGATTACACCGATGATCTTCAAACTACACGTTTTACTGACTGAGTCATGCTGCAAAAGTGATGATTTCAAATTGATACATCAGGTAAAGCACCTTTCAAATGCAAAAGGATTTACATTAGACGTGAAACAGAGATTTAAAAGACAACAAGAGCCAAAAAACTAACAAGCATGATACATACTGTACTACATGCAACATTGCTGACTTTCACTGTCCACCAAAATCTGACAAAAGACTGACAAAACGCCTCACAATTGCATGTTGACCTCAATAGATTGCTGACATGTTAAACAGATCTTTGAACAGTAAACTTCGTATTATTAAACTAAATAGTTTAAATCATACATTATGCACTGAAAGTAAGAATATTGAACTTTATTAAACAGTACAGTCACATGAACTGCATGTACTTAAATACATTTATCATATTCACTTGATTTCACTCTTGGTGGTTATATTTGACTGATCATAGTACTATAGCAGTATAGTATTCATACTTCAGGTGAAATACAGCCTTTTATGAGTTGTATTGGCCCTTTAAAGGTATTTCAACAGGTAAAAAGGACTGGATTTGCTAAAACCACGGACATAAAGTTATTTGTACGTATAGTTATGACTGTTCGATCCAGATAAAAGCAGCTGTAGACGTATAAAAACTGGGCGATACAGATTTAAAAGACCGCGCGCGCTCCCGCGGACGGAAGTGAGTTTCTGGCGGACGATCACTTTTTGGCACCACACCGGAAATGACGTAGGTGCAGAATCAAAACAGTCGGAATTTTGACAGCTCGTCACCAAAAGGCTGCAAAATGCGATGGAAAATGTAAATGCCAGTGTCAGAAATAAACGACACCATTTAACCAACATCTTTAGATACTGGGGCGACTTTTTATCGGACTGTCGAGGAATGCTAACAAGAGGAAAAGGTGCTTTTGGCTAGTTTATCCACTAGCAGCAGCAGCGGCGGCTCCTCTCTATGTACCGAGCTGGTTAGCTTCCACGGCTAACGAAAGCCGCTCCATGGCGATCTATGGGCTGAACATTACCATATATAGACCGGCCACAGAGCTCCCTCGCCGGTGAAATGTAAACGGTGACTCGCGGAGGAGGCTGACTCGAGGGCAAGCACAAACAAAGAAAAACAAACGCTAGCGCGTTAGCTTCACCATGTCATCTGACCAGATCATTGCCATCGTCATGGATGACAAAATCTACGAGGTGAATAAGAAGAAGCTGATCGAGAAGAGCGACTACTTCCGTGCGCTGTACAGCTCCGGGATGAGGGAGTCCACGGAGGACTCGGTGCAGCTGCAGGGGCTCAGTGTCCCCGGCCTGGAGCTGGTCCTGGAGTTCATCAACACCTCCAAGGTTCAGGTTGTCAACGAGACTCTGGAGGACCTGATCGAGACCGCCTCCTTCTTACAGGTCACCTCCATCCTCAAGCTCCTCACCTCGGAGATCCGCATGGATAACTGCGTGGAGCTGTACAGCCTGTCTGAAGTGTACGGTACTCATGACCTGCGTAATGCTTGCCTCAAATACATGAGCTGCTACTACCACCCCATGCTGAGGAGGCCGGAGTTCAGCAGCCTGCCCTCTGCTGTCAGAGACCAGGTCAAGGAGATGCGCATGAAAGGCACCGCCACCCTGGTAGCCATCGGGGACTTCACCTGTCTGTCCCTGGAAGTCCCCGATCAGGATGAACCCTGGTCCATGCTGAGGTATGGAGAGATGGAGCAGCGCTGGAAACCACTCGCCAACAACCTGCCTCCTGATATGATCAATGTCAGAGGATATGGCTCAGCTGTCCTGGATAACTACCTGTTCATCGTGGGTGGATACAGGATGACCAGTCAGGAGATCTCTGCGGTGCACTGCTACAACCCCTGCCGGAACGAGTGGAACCAGGTGGCTCCGCTCAACCAGAAGAGGTAAAACCAGACCCACACATGTCTTCTCAATCATCAGGTACTTCTGTTGTGTTTCACTCACTGTGTCCTCTCCATCAGGTCCAACTTCAAGCTGCTGGCAGTACAAGGGAAGCTGTACGCTGTCGGAGGCCAGTGTCTCGGCACGGTGGAGTGTTACAGCCCGGAACAGGACTGGTGGACCTGCGTGTCCTCGATGCCCGACCCGCTGGCTGAGTTCTCTGCCTGTGAATGTCAGGGGATGATCTACGTCATGGGTGGATACACTGCAAGAGGTTAGAATAACACAGTTCAAGTAGTCAGGATACCGGCCGCTCTGCAGTCAGTATGTACACAGTGTACAATAACTACATCGCACACAGTGGAGGAAAAAGATATGTAGGATAAAACAAAGACAACAAACATTCACAAAAGAGTTCTTTCATAATCTTGGAAAGGAAACTTCAGAGATTTCAGTGGATTATTTTTGTCTGACACAACTTTGTGTACTCTCTCTAAAAGATGTCCAGCTTTTTAACTCCAGATGAGAGAAACTCCAAATTGATAAAGATTGCTGATACTGAGTCGGCTTTGATTACTACAGTACGTTCACAGCACTAGTACTAGTAATAAGCTTTGCCTTTGCTGTTTTTCTGCCCTGTGCTTTGCCTCTCAGGCTACATACAGGGTTATACGTATATATTGGGGAAGGGTTGTTGTCTGTTTCCTGACAGGAGGACTGCAAGTATCACTCGGGGTTAGCCATCTAGAGGGATCTTTCTGCTGTTTGAGTGGCTGCTGATTGCTTTTGTTTTCATGTCTCCAATCATTTTCCAGGAGAATGAGCATGTTGCTGAGTTTGTTGTTTTTAAAACCATATGTATGTAAATGTAGGAACAACATTTTGTTTTGTTTTATTGTTCTATTTCATTGTGCACCCCTCACTTCTAAAATCAGAACCTTCTCAGACCTGGTGAGAAAGAAACAAGTTCTTCCCGTCAGAATTTAACCTATTTATTGTTCCTGTGTTTGTCAGACAGGAACACGAGTGTCCTCCGATACTGCCCCACCTCTGACACCTGGACGGTGTTCCGCTCGTGTTCGGCGCACATCCGCAAGCAGCAGATGCTGTCCGTGGAGGACACCATCTACCTCGTGGGCGGCTACACCCACGAGCTCGAGGCGGGCCGGCGGCAGCGGCGTCCCAGCCAGACAGAGGACGTGCTGACGGTGCAGTCCTACAACGTCACCACGGGGGAGTGGATCCAGCTGAAGGAGAACACGTCCAAGTCGGGCCTGAACCTGACGTGCACGCTGCACAACGACGGCATCTACATAATGAGCCGGGACGTGAGCCTGCCCACCAGCCTGGAGCACCGCGTCTTTCTCAAGTACAACATCTTCTCCGACGCCTGGGAGGCGTTCAGACGCTTCCCGGCTCTGGGACAGAACATGCTGCTGTGTTCGCTTTACCTCCCCAACCTGCTGTGACTGAGAGCGCCGACGGTCCAGTGAACACTAACACACAGTGGAGCCCCGCGCAGCATTAACATCGGCCAGTATGTGGCTTCGCTTGTCCTTTGCACAGAATGGGGCTCTGCGAACAGTGGGAGCAGCGTCCGGTTGCCAGGTTGGACGCCTCGTGACCTCTGTGCCTCGAAAACAAAACGCACTACCTTGTACATAAATCCTGCTGTGGATGCAAATACAAAAGCTACAATGACGAGTATGAAAGCGGTGAAGCGCCGTGGCCCCGCGGGTCAACAGCATCATAGCAGCTTGTGCCAGTTTGTGCCTCTCATGTACCAACATTAAAGGGATAGTTCAGGGTTTTTTTTAAAATGGGACTGTATGAGGTAATTATTCATGATCAGCAAAACATTTTCTAGCCACCTAAAAAGTAAAAGTTAAAGTCTCTAATCGTCTCTTGTTTAAAACGGCAGGTGACCAAATGAAATGCACCGTTACCTGGAGTAAAATAACTTTCTCTGGGTTTGACCTTGTTGGAAACATTTGGGATAATGTAAATACAGAATTCAACAACAAACATCTTTAGACATTTTAATGCAGAAATGTTACATATACAGCCCTTTTTCGACTGAGGCGCTGAATCCGTTATCGCTCTCTCTGAAGGCACCAGACTCCTTTGACGGAAACACTAATTTAACCTGACATTTCATAGACTAAACAGCTAATCAATTAGGTGTGAAAATACTTGTTAGCTGCAGTTTTAACTTTGTCTTCTGCATAATTAAAACCACTTTTAATTAGTTTTCTATCCAGGTAACAGCTGCCATCTTTGTTTGCTGCCAGATTTGCAACTTGGGTAAGAAGTTGAAAATCCTTTTATTGTGCAGCAGACTGAACAGTTTTCCATCCAGATGGTTAAAACAGTCTTTTAGGATCAGTAATAATTTTTTCGAGAAACCATGAAGCACTGTTGAAAGTAATGCAAATACATGAGAGGCACAAACCGGGGCTATATAACAGCATGGGCCACAATGTTCTTGATGTTTACACTCCAGATATGGCGAACATGTTTATCCATAATTCACTACAAACCTTAAACACATTTCCTGTATGTACTGTACATAGCAGATAATCATGAAATGGCTTTGGTTTTACACTGCCAGTTTTATGGGGATTAATGGTTCCCTGATCGTTGCTGTTCGGGATGAGAAGTGGCTCGGAGGGAGCTTAATGTGTTGCACAGTCTTATTTTCCTGAGATACACTAAGCGAAGCTTAAAGCGCAAATTCCATGAAATGAACGATGCACATGTGCCTTCTGCAACCTCAGTTAAAAGGAACTTGATACAAAAAAAAAAGCACAAAATGCAAGACTTTGTTACATTGCCAGCAACTGACCAAAACTGCTGTGTTTTATTTTTCCTCTCTGCTAAAGCAGATTTTGTTTCCATTAAGGTACTTTTCAGCTCCTCGGTTCAGTGTTTGTGGTGTGCAGATGTGAGAGATGAGCCTCAACGTACAACTTATTTCTGAAACTGTTGAAGTTTGGGCTAAACGCAGCATTTAAAGTGTTTGATTTGGTGGATTTCAGATTCTCTCTGCATTACTGATTTGTTTGACAGTTTGGAAATTTAGGTAATGATATTAAAGACGATGTTCAGGGGTCCGTCTGTTCTTTCATTCAGAGCCTTTTGTCATGTCATTTTCAGCTTGTGTCTTATTTTGCATTCAAACATTAGGAATCAGGCTCATCGTAACAAGCACGACATCTTCCCACAATCTTTTCCTTGCCACCGGGGACCGTGGAGTGAGTCCTGCCTCTGCAGGTCACTCTGCTTCATTCCTTCCCAGGAACATTCGGCACAAATGACCCAACAAATCAGCATGTGTGTCCCTCAGACCCCTGGGAGCCGTGATGAAGCTCCGCATTATGATGCCGCCTGTAGAAGTCGAGAAATGCCTTCGATTGAATCCCCTGCAGTCGCTCCTTTGAAAATCGGTGTGAGTAATTCTTTCTGATTCCAGATTCTTAAATGTGAATATTTTCTGGCTTTCTTTCTTCCCCTGTGAGAGCAAAATGAGTATTTTTGGGTTGTGGACCAAACAAGATCTCTAAAGACGTCATCTCGGGCTGTGAGAAACACCGATCGACATTTTTTCACCATTTTCTGACTTTTTTTTTAGACCAAATAAATCAAATGATTAATTGAGAGATAAGATTAATTGCAGATAAAATAGCTTAAACATTTGTTGCTTTGGCTCTGATGCAGCATGTAATCTGCAAAGTGACAGGTAACTAAAGTTATCAAGTAAACGTAGTGGAGTAAATAGCACAGTATTTGCCTAAAATGAGTGAAAGTATAGAGTATAAAGGGTTGCTTCACCAAATTAGGAATGAAAACAGCTTCATATTATTTTCACGATTAATCGATAGCTCATTTAGTCAGTAAAATGTCTATAAAATGTCAAAACCTGATGAAAAATAAGCTTCTTCTGTCCAACCAACAGTCAAAAACCCAAAGAACCTTCACACACTGACATAAATTATAGAGAAAAGCAAATGAACCAACAAATATTGTACTTAAAAACATCCTTAGAAGACGCTGTGGCCTAATTCTCACAGTGTGGCCGACTCATATTGAACGATCAGAGCTGCACTTTGTCTCTCTGCGGCTTTAAAATATCATCTGAATTCAGCTCGTTTGACAGAATCTGAACACTGAAGCGTCTCCGGCTGAAATAAAATCAAAGAAAACACAGCACAGAGTTGACCAGCAGGGGGCAGCACGCGCTCATCTGAGCAGTCGCACAGTTTTTTCCACATCACCTTCACAAGGACTCCCTCCTCCAAATAAACAGTATTCACTGTATGTATATAAATAATCATCCTCGCTTTTTAGCGCTTTCTTTTTTATTTTTCCACGTGTATTTTCAGAGAAAAAACCCCACTCCTGCTGTGAAAGACGTGACAATTAACCGCTGATTGAATCACCTGTGGGCTGAATCACCGCCGCTGTAGAGATGTGTCATCATCCGAAGGTCATGACCGCACACGGATGCGATATTTTTAGATGTATGTTGGTGTGGACGGATGACGGACGGGAGAAATTGGGTTCTTTAAATCACGGCGGCTGCCAAGTGGGGGAGGCAGAGGAAATCAATTGTTGCCATCGGCGGTCCAGATTGATCCTCTGTGTGGCGTCGGATCGCAGTGATCTCTCTCAACACACTTGCACAGCGAGGGGGCCCGCCGGGGGCCAATCACTGCTGACAAGCGACGAGGTTTGGGAACAAGACGAAGAGTGACAGACTGTGTGTAGTGGAGTGTTAAAATAAAAAAGGAAGGGGGTGGGGGGGGGGGGATTTTCTTTGTGTTGGTGAGAAAATGTGAGTGTGAGAATGCATCTGTGACGAGTGTGTGATGGAAAGAGGAGGGTTCAGAGGAGAGAGAGAGCGAGAACACACTCCTGAAAGCAGAGATAGAGTGTAACAGAGAGAGAGAGAGAGAGAGAGAGAGAGAGAGAGAGAGATCCAAGGACAGACGGCACTGAGGGGAGGGGAAAACACACAGTCTCTCAGTCACACCTACTCACAGCCTCTGCAAGAGACAGAACAGATCTTGACACTGCGAGGAAGATGCATGTCTACATCAGAGGAGCATCCAGGACAGGACAATAGCCCCCCGAAAAGCTGCTGAGACAGATACATGCCAAGGACTACAATCACAGAGAGAGAGAGGGAGAGCACAGCAAGCCCAGAGGGAAGGACAGCAGAGCAGGGTGGAAGAGGCAACATTCGCAGGTTTGCCTTAAAAAGGATCTAAACAGAGAGCAGCCTCTTGGGGTTTCTCTTCCTCTCCGCTCATTCGCTCAGCGTCCGTGCTTCAGCGCACACAGCTCCAGAAAGGGACTGATCCGTAGTCCGAGAACCATGAGCGAGGCGAAGAAAGGTGAGCTGGCCATCCGGGATAAAGCCATCCTGCACCAGCAGCGGCGCCTGAAGCAGGCCACCCAGTTCACGCACAAGGACTCGGCTGACCTCCTGCCCCTGGACGGGCTGAAGAGGCTGGGCACGTCCAAGGACTTGGTGAGTGGAGACAGTTTGTAATTCACTTGACTCGGAGAGGATGGAGTGAGCGCTGCCGAGTGCTCTGCAGTCGGGAAAGGTCGCGTTTGAGTGGAAGTAGGTGTCGAACTTGTACGGCGTTTGAGAGAGGCAGGTCAAGGTGGTCACATTTACAACAGTACTGACAGATTCGACACTGTCGGACTCGTGATGGAAAAGGAAGATTAAAATCGATTGCAGAACCAGAGATATAATCTTTTTTCAATTCAACACATTCTTCTTCCTTGTCAAACTGTAGTGCCTAGTTACCCACAATGCAACTCAACTGGCGACAGTTCAAACTGAGATTCAGGTGTGTTATACTAGCAAGGTCTTATGTCCTTGGTGGACTTGGTGGAGTTACCCTTTAATCGGCTCGTTTGTGATTTTTACAGCAAAATGATTGTGTATACGCAGGTAAACCCGTTAAAAACAGGCGATGCGCTCCTTTCGGACACATCCTCACACCTAAACGACTGAATAGGTTTATTATCTGCGTCTCCCAAAAGGACATGACCGCTGCAGAAAACGAGCAACAGGTGCGTGACATAACTTCAGTTCTCTAAAAAGGTCAAACAGCTCACCGTTGACTTTTGCTTTCACACTGGACACGAACAGCAGCCTCCTAAATGAAAGTCCTGTGCTTTGTAATAATTACTACAGTTGGTTGACCCCAAAATGCCGAAATGTTCGAGTGCAGATTGGTCAGAAACGGATGGAAAAGTATCGCCAAGCCAGCGTCTTTAACTTCAACGCACGTCATAGGATCTCACCTGAAAAAGGGGCGGATATTAGCGTGTCCACCCGGGTGTCATGTTTCCATCACAGCCAATCAGAGCTGGAGCCGATAAACACCTGTTGCTACCGCAGTCATGTGACGAGGGTCCCAGAATCCAAGGTGACATCTTCGAATGTCTGGTCAGTCTGAAAACAAAAATGTATTTAGAGTATGATGATACGAAACCAAGGACCAGAAAACACCTAGAAACATGGCGGACTCTGTGGATAAAGATACTCTGTCGATGCAAAAGTCTCATTCTAAGGAAACAATAACACAATGACTCTTAGTTTCAGGCGACTATATGAAAACATAATCTGCCAATAGACCCTCCTAAATCCAACACACTGGACCTTTAAAAACACATATATTCAGCTCTACAGAGGCTCCATCTTGCCTCTCAGTCGTCTATTTTAATCTCGATCTCATGCATAGGGAGCTCTTCGACTCCATACGAGCACCACTTCCTGTAGACTCCGATGCACCGCTGTATGTTCTGTATGTAAGTGCAGCCTCGAGAACGAAATTCCTCATATAGAGGTTCATGAAAGATTCAGATCCCTGCTGTCGGCGCTCACTGGAGGGAAGTCAAAGCCTGCATCAGCGAGCAGGACTCCCACATGCAGAGAGACGTCGTTATGCATTCAGGAACACACACACACACACACACACACACAGTCGTTTCCAGGTTGATATATAGCTATGAAAGATGTTCCCCGCATGTCAAATGAGACCTCTTAACTTCCTCTTCCTCCAAAAACCGCAGCTGTTATACACTCCGAGGAACTCCCTGTAATAATCTCCACAATTTATTACTCCACCTCTCCTGTGACACAGTTCTGGTTTGATGGCGGCTTCCCAGATTCCCCCAGAGCTCTCCAAGAACCTCGACACAATCGCTCTCTGGCACCGGGACGCGGCAGTAACAGCGCTCTGCGCTCCGCCGGTGTCACACTGTGATGCCTTTACGTCTGCCAGCTTTTATTACCGACATTTGCTGCTCGGAAAACCTTCCAAGCTCTTTCTCTCCTTCTTTGACTGAGACACATTTTCTGGTGATCTGGTGATAGATGCTGTTTTTTCTCTCTCGTCACGCCATTATCGACCTCGTGTTTCCGACCTAACATATAAGCAGACTTTATTTAAGGTATTAACACACCACTTTCCTGTCGTAGCCCACTTTTCCGTTCCGAAACATTGGCACTGATTCATGATTCCCAGAGGATGAATCTTAGCGACGTTGGCGATCAGTCGACCTTCTCTCGAGACGTTTGTGTTGACATTTGTGGTTTTAAGTGAAATATCTCAACAGCTATTGGATTGATTCACACACAGTTCTTTTCGTGTTCCTCTCGGGATGAACTGCAGGAGCTTTGGTGATCCCTTTATGTTTCATCTAGCGCCACCATCCGGTCAAAATCAGTCCAAAACTTTTGGTTTTATGACCAAAGACTTGCAAAAAGAATGACTTTCCCATCAGCTCAAGCTGTACTTTGTGTTTAGTGATAATTAGCCTACAACACGACAACCCAACGTGCTTATGACATCATCAAACAGCGCCTGCTCTGACCAGGCATCAATCCAACGCGCACACTAGCATGGCTGTATACTCTTGTTATTCCTGCTATGGCAGCCAGAGTCCAATAAAGATCAGTCGAAAAAATGATCACATCAAGATACGAGTCCCCGAAAACTCTGTTAGATTCAAGCAGCCAATCAGCTGTGATTCAACACCTCCTGCAGGGGCCCGAAAACCTCTCATCATAATACCAATTATCTCCTCGTCTAAGACAGAATGGATCTCATCTCGGCACTTATCTAAACTCTGTATGTGGCACACATACGGCCACGGGGAACGTAGCGCGATTCGCGCGGCGTCTGCGAGTGGATTTCGATGTCAGAACAGCTTTTTGGAAACTTGAGGGACGTTGCCAGCAGCCTTTCTTGTCGAGCCTGCGTCTCCTCTCTGCAGACAGTCGGCCTCATCGGTCAGACTCAGGACGGACTAAATGAAAAGAAAGCGTGACGAGTTCCTGAGGTGGTTTACATGCCGAAACCCCGCCAGACAAAAGATGAGATCATCTGGAGAAGGTTCGTCTGGAGGATGTCTGACTTGAAATAACTCCTCTCTGTTTGCTCCGGTGACATCCCTCTAGTCTTCATCTAATTACAATACTGAATCACTGTACTCTTTTTTGGCTTTCAGGCTTCATAAACAAAGGTCACGTCTGAAATGTCAGACGCTGACCTTTGACAAATAAATGACTTTTTATCTTTTCTGGAAAACACAAAAGATTCATTACTTTAGAGGCCTTAGTGAAGAAGAAGAGGACGTTATGTTTGTGTTGCAAACAGAGAATATAGTAGATTAACTCAAGGAAATTGAATCGAACGCAACTGGATTTGGTTTTTGTCTTGAAGATGTTTCACCTCTCATCCGAGAGGCTTCATCAGTTCCTGCTCGCTTGACTAGGCTGGGACTAGTCCAACTAGCCGGTGTGGAGGTCCAGCTATATATGTGCTCCATTATTGCCAACGACAGTCGTTAGTATGGTTGTTGGGGATGGTGGAAAGTTGGTTTCGACGACCGTACTAACGACTGTCGTTGGCAATAATGGAGCACATATGACCCATAGGCATCAGTGGCCTTGTGGCCGCCTCCTGAGAGGTTAAATAGCTGGACCTCCACACCGGCTAGTTGGACTAGTCCCAGCCTAGTCAAGCGAGCAGGAACTGATGAAGCCTCTCGGATGAGAGGTGAAACGTCTTCGAGACAAAAACCAAATCCAGTTGTGTTCGATTCAATTTCCTTGAGATAACTATGACCTGGATGAATGAGAATATTCACAGACTAATAGTAGATTAAGTGTTAAACCTGCTAGTCTGATGTCAGTAAACCCTCTTCAGCAAATACACCAAACATTTGCTAGTTTTCGTATCTCAAATGTGACGATCTGCTGCTTTTCTCAGCTCAGATAATTTCAAATTGAATATCTCGGGGATTTTAGAAATTGTAATCGGCATTTAATGAGCTAAACAGGCATAATCAAACGATTAACGGACGATTAAGTTAGCTGTATTCCCGTCTGCGTTCCCGCTCTCTCTCTCTATCTCCGGGTCGGAAATTAACAAATTTGATAAAGCACATTTCCCAAAAAAAGTCCCAAATATTCAACAGTCTGCAGCTACACACCGCTCTCAGCTAAAATCAGTCAAAATTGGAGTCATTGGGGTGTCACTGTGACATTTTAGCTGTAACCTCGCCTTCCATGCTTTTAATTTCTGCTAGCTGGCCGCTCCTGTCCTGTCCTGTTCCTGTCCTGTCCTGTCCACTGTGCTATCAGCACCAGAGCCCGTTACGTAAGAGTGAATTTGTTTTGCTGCTCTTTAGCCTGAGGTCCTTTTCACTCTCTGCAGCAGCAGCGGCGGCGGCAGCAGCATCACTCCAGCCATGTTGTGCTGCAGTGAGCATGAAAAGGGCAGAAAAATCCACCGCTCAAACGCAAGAGCGATGGAGGGGAAACGAAGAGACGGCCGAGGATGGGGGGGTCAAGGAGGGCGGACTGTTTTTACGTAACGCAGCGTTTGAGTATATATTCGCGGGTGTTAAATGTGCGAGGAGTGAATATGACAGAATGAGGGTATATACGCGAGTGTGTTTGGAGGATCGTGAACATCTGAGCCCGGCTGCATCAACACCTGAGCTCCTGAGCACGGACCGAGTCGTTGTGTAACCACCGAGTGACCTCACTGTACAGCAGCAGAGAGCTGGAGCAGAGTCAGGGATGATGTCGAGGAGGAGGAGGAGGGGGACTTCAAGGCAGCAAAATTACACAGACGATAAGATTTAAAGGGCAATTCCATCAATTCTGCATTTGTTTGTTTAGTTTTTTACGAATCTTGGACGGAGGATCGGTCTCAGCCCAGAATAGACCCCCATTAAGTTCTGGTGTGGATCCAGATAAGGAGACAGATCCAGGAACTTTCTCTGACTTTCTTTCGCTCTGAGTAACAGACAAACATCTGAAGTATTGATTGTTTCAAGGATTTCAGTCTTGGTGTGATGCTCTCTTTCACAGGATTGCTCGAAGCATTTATGGTTTTGAAATTGGTCGAATGTGGAAGTGAAACAAACATCTCGGTTGCAGGAAGCTCCAACACAAAATTAGCACCCTTGAAAATCTCATATCGGTCTAATTTTACTGCAAACACCTCGTGTCTGCTGCTGCAGAGCCTACCTCACCCCCCCCGCAGCTCTGCTGTCTGTTTGCTCAAGTCCCTCTTTTACACATGAGTGAGCCTGAAACCTCTGTGTGTGTGTGTGTGTGTGTGTGTGTGTGTGTGAAGGCCTGTCTAATCGAGACACCGGCGTCTCCAGCTACTTCTGAGGATGATCAGAAGCTACAGAACTGGGCTTGAATGTGAGAACGGTGTCAGAAAAGGAGCTGATAGATGGAAAAAAAAGTGAGCTTACGACATGAAATACAACTTAAGTCCTGATTTATTCAACTTTGCGTCCAATTTAAGCCAAAGATATCATGTTAGCGGCTGAAAGGATGTTTCTCAAACATGAATAAACTAGTGTGGAGAAGTTTTGTGCATTTGAATATTGCTGGTTGATCTCCTGTGTGAATTTTAAAGCAGATGTTCTCACATTCATATGCATCCGGATTCACTCTCTCAACTCAATTGTTGATTTTTCCCAGAAGGCAAAGCAGCACTTGAAAGTGTGGCGCAAACACGACAATGTCACTTAGTGTGATCGTCCGGCTCTCGGGGAGTTTTCCCTCTTCCTGCGCCTGTTTCCCCTCCAAAACAAACCGTGTTAAATCGGTTCGGATGCGGCCTTTATTATTAGCTCCGGGGACAATTAGGTGGGCTGGAGCGAGGTTAGCGTGAACCTGTCTCCCTCGGTGTCATCCGGAGCGGTGGATGGGCGGCGACGCTCTCCCTCAGCTGCTCCCCCTCAGAGCAGTGTGGGAAGACGGGAGGCTAAAAATACCCGGCAAAAACAAAAAAACAACCCCCGACAGAAGAGGAGAAGAGAGAGCACGATACGGAGACAGAAAGCAACAGAAGAAGGAGTATTTCTGTTGGTTTGTTGGGGTTTGGCCCGGTGACACGGGACACCTGAGCCATGCTGGTGCTTTAAGTTCTTATGATTGAAAGCAAAAGTGAAAGAAAGTTGGTTATACAAGTTAATATTTTTAGTATTGGTACATTTTTGATGATTGACTGACCAAACGTTTAGTCTATAAAATAGTCACTGGGATGATTTATGGAGTTATTTTTCTAAAAATCTATATTTTGTCAAATCTGGAAAAAGTATTAGTAAGAGTATTTTTAATGTGTTTTCAGTTAATTGTCTGAAATAAGGCTAAAGATATTCACACGTTTTGTTCTACCACATAAAATCCATCATTAAACGTCCCACAGTTTAATTATAAAGCTCTTCCGTGTGTTAAAAACGGTTGCTCGTGTCTAAAGATCCTGATCTCGCTGTCGGTCTCATTTACTTACAAGGTCATATTGAGGCATCGGTTTTAATAGAAAGAGTGTTTAATAACGGTGTGTGAAGGTGGGGCTTTAAACTTGCGCGCTGTGAGTCGTTTCTCTCTGACACTTCCGTTTTTTTGTCAAAATAAGAGTTAGTCGGTCATCTAAGATTACGGTACACCCTTTTCTAATGTCTCTTATTTTGACAGAAAACGGAAGTGCCAACTGTTTACTTCTTCAAAAATAATGCAAATAATCGCCCCGGCGGTTATTCGGGTGGGTGTTTAATACGCAAAAAGGGTGCTGACCCCAGGCGTTTAAAAGAACCAGGCAGCGATTAATTGGTGAAATGCGGTATACAAGTTAATATTTTTAATATTGATACATTTTTGATGATTGACTGACCAATCGTTTAGTCTAACAAATAGACATTATGTCTTTTTTTAAAGCAGCTACATGGAAGTTTCATTTCCTGTTGATTCTGGCGACCCCTGTGGACAAAAGCGGTACAAGCAGCACCTCCTCGTGTCTAAAGATCCTGATTTCGCCGTCTGTCTCATTTGCTTACGTAGGTCATATTGAGGCATCGGTTTTAATAGAACGAGTGTTTAATAACTACTTAAAAACTCCTCGTACATTTTGGAAAATACCCTGATTTCTTCCCAGTTAGTTTTAACAGCCTGGCTGTGTTTTAAGACGGTTTATTTGCTGTGGGTATTTATTTCACTTAACCGTCCTAAATGCTTCATGTGTTTTCTTAAGTTGAAGCACGTTTTCGTTATTGCTCACCATAAATGAGCCCTATCCATTATCTAAAGGGAAAGGGAACGTTAAAGGCTACATCACGGGATAATTAATTAATCAACTGATTTGTTCAGCAGTAATATAATTACCTAAAAGCATCAGGATGTCCACTGGAAAGTGAATAAAAAAGCAGCTCATTATGGGGCAGACACTTAATTAATCATTCACTGATTACAAGAATTGTTGTTGATTCATTTTCAACATTAAATTAGATCAACTCGTCGTTACAACAAATGTAATTCATGGAGGATTTAAGGCCGTAGAGAAGAGACAGAAAGTGATGAAGCAAAAGAGAGGACAGAGATGTAAAATAAGAATGAAGGAAGAGGAAGGCAGCAGATGTGGAGCTGCCGGAGCCTCCTGGTCGGTGCGACAGGAAGTCGGCCGCTGGGGACCTCCATCAGAATGAGAAAGAGGGCATTAGAGGCTCATGTGACCGGCTGAATGAGAGAGAGGAGCCTGTTGCAGTCAGATAATTAGTCCACATGGCAATTAGCCTCTAATCTGACTCACAGAGGGAGAAAAAGAAACTGCGAGGAGGAGGAGGAGGAGGAGGAGGAGGAGGAGGGTCGGAGGAGTCACACAATAACAGTTGTCTTTCTGTTCCGCCGGCAGAGCGACTGGTTCGGACTGGTTAGTGATGATCAGGGGTCAACGCAGGACTCACATCAGCAAAATCAGTAACAGAGCACGCATGAACAGACACCAAGGAGCAGAGTCGGTCCGAATAAACGACCGGCTCCATCCTGAATTTTGCCCTTTTGGTCAGACGTTGGATGTGTTTACAAGAGCATCCTGGTTATGATGGAGCTTCTGGAGAGATTAGGCAGGATAAGGCTCATGGATACAGGTTAAGCACATAAGGATTAGAGCAGTATCATTCAAGTGTCTCTTATTGCAGACAAATCCCAAGAAAAGACCAAAAACAATGTGTTTGTCTCTTAACGCAACATAATGTAACCTCCTGGTGGAAGACGGTTGATTGTCTCACCCAGAGGTCGTCAAGATACCGACGCTTTGTGTGTTTGCAGCTCAGGTTGCGTCGCTTTGATGCTTTTTTTGATTTCCTTATCTGGTCTGTGGAGGAGCTCTGAGGGACCGCTAAGACCCACAAAGCACATAGGTGTCACGACAGATGCAGAAAAATCAAAGGCTCAATGAGATATTCTCTCGAGGGAAACACGATGAATTAAATGTGTTCGAGGTGACGCCTGTTATAGCGGAAACCACCACAGAAGAAGTTTTGGGTGTGGTCTCATCCAATATTGTATTTGAGGAGGAAGAAAGATGGCCTCGGTGTTAAATCAACGCCATTAATTCTCCGATAAGCAGAATAAATGATGGCGAAAGCCTCCTTTCACGTTATCTTTGCCACGTTTTTCAATCAGAAGCAGAACGAATGTTGACACAACAGCATTCAGAATCACCCTGCGTGCTGCGAGAGAAATGAACAAACAGATTTCACCTCGGGCCGCTTCGACAATGACACAATTCACTGTCGGATGAAGCGTAAACAGTCGGAGGCATTGTTGTGTGAGAGATAAACTCTATACGGGCCGCCGCCGCCGCCTCCGCCTGCCTGCTGTCTTCATTAGATTTCGTGTCGGGTGATCGACGAGGAGCCCGTGTGACTGACGCCGAGTCACTTCTCTCAGCTCCTCTGCTGAGAGGCAGTCAGCAGAACGAGGTGCGACGTGTGAAAACCTCAAGACGCGTCACAAGGGTAGAAACATTTCTCACATGATCTATTAAACGACGCTGCGGGAGGCCTCTGTGGTTTCACAGAATAACTGATAATGAAGCTGACTGTCATCTTCGGTCTGGGATTGTGTTTCACCTGAGCTGGCAAAACACTGAATGAATGAACTAAATCATTAAATATGGCTGCTTTAAAGTAAGCAGAATTCACTTTTAGCTGTTCCTGCTCGTTATGTACTCATGAATGTACTGACAACTATCAGTGGATTACTTTGATCCATGATTTCTTCATGGTTTGACCCTGATCAGGCGCTGAGGGTTATAAAAATACCTTAATTGCCTCCATTTGACATGAATTCACCTCCTGCAGTATCTCTACCTCCAACCCTCCCGCCTCAAACCTCTTCACTGCATTTAACGCAAAGATCAAGTCCGACCTTCTTAAGTGAAAGATTGCCAGTTCACCCCTTGAACCGCAAAAGCGGAGCGCCGCCTGCTAGCAGCTACATTTTGCTAACGCAATTTGCCGGCGGGTCGACCTCGGAGCAGTCGGGCCGCGGCAAAAAAAAAAAAACAGACGCCGACAATCAGAGTAGACAGGGAGCGGCATGACGAGAAAAAATGGCCGAAATTACATTGTGGTTGTTTGTCCATCAGATTGAATCTTCTGCTTCCCTGCAGCCTCATGACAGCACAGAGGAGGGAAAGTCTGAAATGATTCCCCTTCTCATCCCTTCCCCTCTTTGAATAACAACATTTGTGCTACATCACCGGACTTAATGAGCAACTTCATTAAGATAATATTTTTCACGCGTTTGCCGATTCACACACGAGCAGACGCGTGTACGAACCTTGATCTGTCACGGCCTGCATGCCCGAGACGTTTAATTAATTTGAATAAAGAGGATAATTACTGTTATTAAATGATTGAGGTCAGGTGGGAAGGAGGACGACTTATAGTCTGAACACTGTCAGAACAAACAGAGACGGAGAAAATAAACCTGTGAGGCCAAAAGATGAGAACACAACGAGAGAAAAGAGATTCAGATGGTCTGAAGAGGAGACTACTTATTGAATGTGATTAGTTCAGATGTCGAGAGGATCAACATGAAAGATCCTGATTTAGTGGAGTTACTGCAGAGAGGAGGAGAGAGGAGGAGAGGAGAGGAGAGGAGGGGAGAGGATGGGAGGGGAGAGGCGGAAACAGCAGGGGAGAGGAGGAGAGAGGAGGAAGAGGAGAGGAGAGGAGAGGATGGGAGGAGAGAGAAGAGGACAGGAGAGGAGAGGAGGAGAGAGGAGAGGAGAGGAGAGAGGAGAGGATGGGAGGAGATGGGAGAAGAGAGGAGGAAGAGAGGAGGAGAGAGGAGAGGAGAGGGGAGGGGAGAGGAGGGAAGATGAGAGGAGAGGAGGAGAGAGGAAAGGAAAGGAGAAGGGAAAGGAAAGGAGAAGGAAGAGGAAAGGAGAGGAAAGGAGAGGAGACGAGAGGAGGAGAGGAGAGGAGAGGAGAGGAGAGGAGAGGAGGAGAGGAGGAGAGAGAGGAGAGGAGAGGAGAGGAGAGGAGAGGAGAGGAGAGGTAGAGGAGGATGAGAGGAGGGGAGAGGAGATGAGAGGAGAGGAGAGGAGAGAGGAGAGGAGAGAGAGAGGAGAGGAGAGGAGGAGGAGAGGAGGAGGAGAGGAGAGAGGAGAGAAACAGGAGAGGAGAAGAGAGGAGAGAGGAGAGGAGAGAGAGAGAGAGAGGAGAGGAGGAGGCGAGAGAGAGGGGAGAGGAAAGGAGAGGAGAGGAGAAGAGAGGAGAGGAAAGAGGAGGGGAGAGGATGGGAGAGGAGAGGAGAGGAGAGGAGAGGAGAGGAGAGGAGGGGAGGAGAGGAGAGGAGGAGAGAGGAGAGGAGAGGAGGAGAGAGGAGAGGAGAGGAGAGGAGAGGAGAGGAGAGAGAAGAGGAGGAGAGGAGAGGAGAAGGAGATGAGAGGAGATGAGGTGAGATGAGAGGAGAGGAGAGAAGAGAGGAGAGGAGAGGAGGAGAGAGGAGAGGAGGAAAGGAAAGGAAAGGAAAGGAGAGGAGAGGAAAGGAGAGAGGAAAGGAAAGGAAAGGAAAGGAAATGAGTGTGAAGAGATGAGAAAAATAAGTTAGAACAAATGAGAAAAAGGAATCCAAGAAAGGAAATTAAATAAGAGGGGAGGAAAGGAGAATAAATGAAAAGAGGGTGTTGAGCAAAGAAAAGGGCAAATAGGAGAGATGTGAAGAAGAGAGGGAGAGAGGAGTGAAGAGGAGAAGAGGCCAACATGGCCGCCTGCTCCTGAAGCAGCTGGGAGCTCGTCGGCCCCAGCTGGAGCTCAGAGAGGAACGAATGGGCTGAATCGAACTCAGTGACACGGCTGGTGATTACTGGTTTGAAGTGTTGTTGTTTTGGACAGGAGGCCTGCTGCACTGACACACACAGACCTAGGAATAGCACAAACCCCAAATCTTTTACAGTATTCGATTTTCTTTGAGATGAGTCAGTGTTTCTGACCTGTACGGGCTGTCGGGAGTGACTCTCAGATGATCTCAAGAGGTGTTGGATGGAGCTGCAGGTCCACAGATGGGCGTCTGACACCAAGTGCCACTGAGGCGTAATGACAGATGACACGGAGAGCGAGGCCGCTGACACTCGGACATGGCCGGGCATGAGATGACATTATTACAGCCGCGTTACGGTCGGTCTTAAGGGCCCTGATCCACGTCCAAACCCCTGTCTTCATTCAGATTCTCCTCAGGAATACTAAGCCACTAACAGCACAATCTGGCATTACTGTGCGCATGTTAATCAGAGCAGAACATCAGATAAACAGGAAAATACGCAGATCTTTCTTTTCTATTCCTTTCTGTTAATAAGGGTCACAGCTGCTGAAAAGAGGGTCGGAGTTATCATCCACAGTGTCGTCTGAAAAACAAATCACACATCCAGCCTTCTCCGCAGAAGATCAACCGTTCGGCCGTCGTACAATCATGCCGAAAATCGTCGTCTCCACTCACAGTGAGAGGAGCGACGGTGAAGTGGATGGCCATTTTCTGCCTGTTGATGCAGAGAGAGGAGACAGATGGAGGGAGGCGACAGGTGTGCGCGAGTGGTGGTCGAAATCCAAAGCATCTAAAGAACAAGAGGCACATTCTGGTTTTTTCGAGTGCTCAGAGCAGAGCTGTTGAAATCTCCCCCCCCCGCTGTGAAATGGGACGACCCTTCAAGACCCTCGAGCATCATCAGTCGTTGGAAACCAATCAGCAGAACATTTATGCAAAACCACAGATGAGCTCAAACTGTTTGTTCAGGTTGAATTTTTGTTGTTAGTTTTAGGCACAAAAACACTTGTTAGGGTTAGAAAATCATCGTGGTTTGGTTTAAAATATCTAATCTGGTCGCCACCACCACACATGGAGATGGTTTTTGACACCGGTGTGACTCAAACTGCTTGTTGGCTGTAATAACAGGAGGATTTTCCATGAAATTTGATAAAGAAAAGATCAAATTGGCTCTATCTCGACCTACAAACATTTCAAAACATCCTCTTTCAACACTTCAGGATCCCTCTAAAAAACTAAGGACTGAATTTGCGTCTACTAAAACAGACTTCTCCTCCACCTTCAGTCAGCACAGACTGCTTTCTCTTGACATTTTAATATTTGATATCCATTTGCTTATCAAAGATTTTACCCAAGAGCTGCCGCTCAGATTAGCCTGAATATATTCAGAGCTAAAATCACTTCCCGATACACAGCTGTTCATCTGAATATGCCTTAAAAAGTCCTGGTGATTTTAGTGTCCAAAAAAAAAAAGAAACCCTTGAGAGGAAGAGCGTTGTGTTTTATTAATGCGGCGTGAGGCCGCGCTGGTGTCGGGTGACCTGCTCTTGTCTGAAAGTCTGAAGCCAGAGTCTGCCGAGCAGCAATGTGATTACAGAGGAACAGGCCGCTTAAATACAATTTGCTTTTTATATGATCCGAGAGGGAACAGCCAGCCGGTCGGCGGCCACATGTTGCTCTGAAACAGTGGAAACGTGTCATTCAGCACGATTAATGACGAGTATTAAATATACACAGCAACACTGAAACGTACTTTGGTTGTGATACAGAGAACACATTGTCAAAATATTGTGTCTGTGCGTTAGTTCAACATGTTGTGTGACTGCGTTTGTCTCTTGAAGGACGTCAGGTGACACCAGAGAAGTGTGTGTTAGGAGGAGGAGAGAGGAAAGAGGAGAGGAGAGGATGGGAAGGGAGAGGAGATGGTGGAGAGGAGAGGAGAGGAGAGGAGAGGAGAGGAGAGGAGAGGAAAGGAGAGAGGAAAGGAGAGAAAAGGAAACAGAGAGGAGATGAGAGGAGGGGAGAGGAGAGGGGAGGAGAGGAGGGGAGAGAGGAGAGGAGAGGAGAGGAAACAAGAGGAGATGAGGGGAGAGAGGAGAGGAAAGGAAAGGAAACAAGAGGAGAGGAGAGGAGAGGAGAGGATGGGAGAGGAAAGGAGAGGAAAGGAAAGGAGAAGGAAAGGAGAGGAAAGGAAAGGAAAGGAAAGGAAAGGAAACAAGAGGAAATGAGAGGAGAGAGGAGAGGAGAGGAGAGGAAAGGAGAGGAGAGGAGAGGAGAGGAGAGGAGAGGAGAGGAAAGGAAAGGAAACAAGAGGAGATGAGAGGAGAGGAGGGAGAGGAGAGGAAAGGTATTAGCAAAAAGAACATGGCCACCAGGCTTCTCGAGCTCGACCAAAACCACAAGAAGTTATTTTGTGACAGTGATGACGTGAAAGTGTTGCCTTAAATTAAATGTCTGTGTGTTTGTCAGCGTCTGCAGTTGAAAAATGGCTTCTACTTGCTGCAGGGTGACGACGTTTGTTGGACGTAACCTCTGTGATGTCAGAGGTCGAGGTGTCGTGAAGCTCCGTGTGGAGCTGGGTCGGTCCAGATGAAGCCTGGTCCCTGACAGCTTAATAGAAAAACTAATGGCTCGCTAGCTTTAAGCCTTATTATGATTTAAATGAGCGAGTTATATAAAAACCGTCATGAATAACAGCTAAAGAGACAGAAAAAACGTTATTTGTCCGAGGCTGAAAAGTTTCTCTCGGGGGAAAGGCTGACTTTTAGAGCCGGTGTCGAGTGTCGAGGAGCCGCTTGTGTGTGACTCATGTAGAAATACATTTGGTTAAAAATCAGACAGCTTGCAGCGAGGTACCTGTTAGTTTAAGAAAGACTGTTATATAAATTCTACATTGTTCCTTCATTCTTCTGTTGCATCTACGTTCATGCAAAGTCCCAGATCAGTACACCAAAAATAACCTGTAACAATGTTTGTCTGTGTCCCGAACCTGTAATTATTCTCAAGGCCGGCGCTCAAACGTGATTACAGTAATACTGACTGTAGATCAGCCGTCTGCGCGGCGTGCATAAGTAGCATTTAAGGATGAAAATCATTTGGGGGGCACAAATTAGTAATCGGCGATACAAGCCACGACTGGGATTTCATTTACGCAGATGATCTCTCTTCCGGCTCGATCGATGCTGACGTCAGCGCTTTGACATTATCTGCTCAGAGGATCTATGGACTTAAAACAGACACAAACTCCATTAAGTGCTCCGACATTCATTACAAACTGGCAGCACGGAGAATAAGTGAAGGTGACGATTACACTGAAGTATAACTCGCTGCTAATCGATACTGAAGATCAACGGCGGCGCTCAAGCACTCCCTTACAACTTTAATTAGAATCCGACGTGTAAACAAATTGCGTGTCTGACTTTGTGTCGACGCTTCCCTTAAATTAAAACTCAAAAGGAGTCCAACTTTGTGTCTTCATGGGAATTTACTTCGTCTTTCTCTGAATGTGCTGATAATCTGAGAGCGTGAAACGTATCCCGACGTGTTCCTTCAACACGATGACCTACATATCTTGTTTCTTACTCTGATTAAGTGCATCTTGCGTCAGCAGCTATCTGTGACGTACCCTGTTGAGATAATATACTATAAATATTTAGCTTTTCACCACGCAAGCAGGGGGGAAGACAAGCAAACATCTGCATCCTCTCACATACATCCAATCTAACGAATACAGAACAGTTTCCACTCTAACTTTGTTCAACTCAACCTGGAGTTTTCATGACTTTTGGTGTGTTTTGGTCTTTTTCACTCTGTAAAGGATGCAACTAGTTATCGATAAATCTGTGGATTATTTCTGGGTGAGTCGTCTGGACTGATAAAACATCAGAAAACAGCAAAATAAATCCACAAGTTGATGTCCGACCGACAGTAAGACATCCAAAGATATTCAGTTTATTACAATCTAAGGTCAAGAAAAGCAGCAAAGCCTTGAATCTGAGAACCTCTGACCATCAATTGTTGAATCATGTGCACAAGCATCCTTACTGAAATCATCTTTTCTAGAAATATCCGTCAATAATCCAATTTCTCTTATTTCATCCCTTCTAGCAACCTTTTCATGACTTTCATGAGTTTTCATGACTTTTGGTGTGTTTTGGCCTTTTCAATCTGTAAAGGATGCAACTAGTTATCGATAAATCTGTGGATTATTTCCGGGTGAGTCGTCCGGTCTGATAAAACATCAGAAAACAGCAAAATAAATCCACAAGTTGATGTCCGACCAACAGTAAGACATCCAAAGATATTCAGTTTATTACAATCTAAGGTCAAGAAAAGCAGCAAAGCCTTGAATCTGAGAACCTCTAACCATCAGTTGTTTGGCCATTTTGCTTGAACAATGATTGAATCATCCTTACTGAAATCATCTTTTCTAGAAATATCCGTCAATAATCCAATTTCTCTTATTTCATCCCCTCCAGCAACCTCACAGCATCGTCCAGCGCCGCCTGCTGGAGGGAAACATCACGCGGCTGCGAGGCGAGGCCCGGGACCCCAGCGGCCGGGTTCGATCCCCGCTCGCCGACACCAAGGACGGACCCGCCGACGCCGAGGAGAGGAGCGAGAGCACGGCCGACGACTCCACGGAGGAGAGGGAGTCCCTGGAGGAGAGCGAGAGGAGCCTACGGTCGGACGAGGAGGACGACAGCAGCGAGGCCGGAGCCAGACAGACGGCCGAGAAGAGCGAGGGCCCGGAGAGCTCGGCCCTCCTCGCAGCTCTGGTCGTCCAGTGCAAGGTAACTGCAAATGTGACGACTGTCCTCACTCACAATCAGCGCTTTCACACTTTCTACTATGCCGCACAAAACAAGCAGGAAACAAAGACGGCACCATTTCGAGCTCCCATGACTCACCACTCGAAGCCCACTCTTCAGTTATTCTCTCTTTACAACACATGAAAAGCTTGGCAGCAACCAGCAGCTGTCTGCTGGGATCAGGACAACAGATCAGCCGAGGCAACGTGACTGATGTCGGCTACAACCTGGTCGTACGTGACGTCTCCTTTATAGACTTAATGATCGAACAAACATTTTGTCCTGTGTTGTTGTTAGTTGCTACTCTGAGGGAAAAGGAGATGATCTTTGGGGAGGGGGGAGGGTTGTCTGTCTCTATTTTGAGCAGTGGTGGCTGAGATGTTCTGACTCTTGGAGCCCAGTTTGGGTCAATCACCGGATCCTACGTTTCCCATAATGCAGCTTAAAAGCCAACCGGGGTTCAGTCACTCTCTGCACATGTAACACGAGTCCAGTTTTGCACGGAGGTGATACGCCAGAAGTTCAATATGTGACGTCAGGTTTAATTTAAAGGGGTTGTAAATTAAAACAAGTCAAAGTTGACTTTTGGTTTTCTCTGGGCTCCTCCAGGGTGATAACCTGACTCTCGCCAGATGAATTTCGTTCCGCCTCAGCTCCACTCATCCATCTGGGATCGCTCCATTGGAGATGTGTTTCAGAAGGCTGGGCCTTATCAAAAATCCTTGCGTATGATTGGATAAACCACTTGTCTGTCATCTTTATTGACTTCAGTGCTACTTCAACCACTCACAGTGGAGCCATTTGGTAGATCAAGCTCTTGCCAAATCCAGTCGGGAGAAGGGCAAAAACATCGTTTCCACCAACAAAAGCCTTCAGAGCCGTTCTCTGATGTTCTTTTAACGAAAAAATATTGGGTAGATTGGACAACATGGATGAAATAGCAGCATCAACGTTGACGCTTGCTTCCTCGATGTGAGCCGCCATTGTTGTCTGAATCAAAACAGTCGCTTCTCCGCTACGTCACATCTATGAAACTCCCGCCCGGCGGTCCTGATTGGCTCTACCTGAAAATCTGGTGCCGAAATCCCTCCCAACGGGAGCGATCCCAGATGGATGTGAGTGGAGCTAGGCGGAACGAAATGCATCTGGCGAGAGTCAGGTTACCAGGGTGAAGCTCCTGTGTTTAGTTCGACCCTTCCATCAACCCAACATGTGCGATACTTGGACTTTCTCTCTCTTTACAGACATTACCTGAGGTTTTCAAACATGACACAGCGGTTTCACGGAGCAGCTGTACTTGTGTCGAGCGATCAGATCTTCAAAATCATTAAAGTGCCACTTTAGTAAAAAACCCAACCGAACCCCAACTGCGTCACAGTCTCGCCATGTTTTTAAGGGTTTAACGCTTAAAGACCGTGTAGAATTTTTAAAATCCCCATTAGCAGATGAACGAGAGCGAGAAAAAACGGCGCCATTCACGGCTGCAGTGACTCAGCATTCATGCTTTTTATCAAGTGTCTTTTCAGAAAGCGCATTAGGCATTAATGGCTGTCTGGTTTCACATCGAGATGCTCCCTGTGGTCCTCGATCTAACACACTCTCAACACTCAACGCGATTAATGTATGCAGAAAGGTCACACGAAATACTCGCCGAGTGATTCAGGCCGTCCTCGAGCTGATTTTTTTTTCTTATCGAGCCACCAGAGACGGCCGACACTTAATGTTTTATCACAATGTTGGTAAAAGCAGGCGATATTAAAAATTCATCCTGAGGAGCTACGGCGCTAATATCTTGGCATTTCGGATCCTGATTAGAAAGAATGGCAGCCACGTATGACTCCAAGAGACATTTTTTAATCCTTCAGAAGATAATCAGCGCGATGATCAAACAGCTGTGGTTTAAAAGTATGTGGGACGGCTTCTGAGTTTGTCAGCGTATTTAGATTAACAGTTCACTTTGGATGATTCTGGTAGATTCAGCGTTTTTTGTCGTAGTACTCGTTGTTCCTCTCGGTTTTATCATCAACTTATTAAATGCAAAGTGTTCCTCGGTTACTCATTCGGCAGCTATTTTTAACCGTCGGGGGAGAGAGAGAGAGAGAGGGATTTCTACAGGGCCAGGACGGAGACAAAAGAGCAGGTTCGTAGGCCTGCTGATAAGCCCGTGTGCCTGCGAGGACAAAAGGAGGCTCAGCTCAGCCGGTACAGAGTGCGGAGGATCAAAACAAGGCTCATGGAAACTGAACGTGTTTATTTCCAAGGGGGGAAATGTCCCCGGGTCAAGTGGATAAGGTATTGATTTATGACGGGGGATGATGGAGAGGGAAAGATATACAGACACAGGAACCAGGCTGGCTGCTGCACGGCAAAAACCACGGCAGTAAAATCTCATAAAGAAACTTCAACAGGTGCATTTTGTTCACAGACGTAAAAGATAAATCAGCTTCTGACTGATGTTGTCATCAGTGAACATAGAGATGCCTGCATACTGGCTCCAAACTACAAATTGACTGAAATGAAATGAAATATTTGGATTTGAATCAAATCTTTATCAGGTTTAATTGTTACATCCCAAGTGGCTGATGGGCGCCGTGATAAGAGGCGCGATGAACCATCCAACCTGTGATAAGAATCTCAAAAACTCAATCAAAAAGCTCATGAATCCCAAAGACCGGTGCTGGAGAGACAACAACACATCGAATATATCAGCTAGTGTCTCTATGAGGCTGTGCAGACATGCTGTGAGTGGCTCAGGGGTCGAGCCAGCGTGCTATCAGAAGGCTGCTGGTTCAATTCCCCCGGTCTGCATGTCGAAGTGTCCTTGGGCAAGATACTGAACCCCAAACTGCTCCTAATGTCAGTGTATGAATGTATGTATGAATTACTGGAAGTCAAAAGCGTCTGCTAAATGTTACATGAACTCATAGAACATGCTGACGTTACCGTGACCACATTCAAAATCCTAGCTGAATAATTTAAATAATTTCCCGGCTCAGGGTCAATGAAAGTATCTCCGCACAGCCCGGCTGAGGCTAATGGGAAAGTGGAATGATGAGAATGAATATGACAAATAAGAATAAATGTTGGTTTCTGCAAACGGAAATATTGCAACTTCAATTTTATCTTCAGACAGCAGCTCTGTGCTTATTCTCTGGTTAGGTTTAGGCACAAAAACTACCTGGTTAACTCAGGAAAAGATCATGTTTTGGCTTAAAAGACCTGAGATGACTCTGCACGACTATCAGCAAGAATCTACCTGGAACAAATGTAAATGTCACCTCTGCTTTCCTGAGCTCTAACATGCTCAGTGTCTCTGTGGTGCTGAAGTGAAAATGCACCGTCACACTGTGTGCTACGATTATCCTGGACGGGCATCGCATGCAAATACATCTCCTCGTTTCTGGTGCTCTCGTGTTGTGGTTTTTGGAGTCAGAGTGTTGGCATCGCTTCCATTTCGACTCCGTCTGTAACAGCTTTGTTGCATTATTAGCATTCTCAGCTCGTCAAAGTATTTCCGTCCGGTATTTTGACAGCTCTGCCTCTGTGAGGACTTCGAGCTCGCGCCAACAACTGCTTCCTGAACTGCAGTTTATCTGAAAACAGAATGCTTAAAATTAACAGCTACAGTGCAGTGTGGCCGGGATCCATTTGCATTTGTCGAGCATGGTCGGATGCACAGATAGAGATGTGGGGGTGGCGCCAGCATTGCTTATCTCACATGCATGCAGAGCCACCATATGTCCTGAATACATCCTTCAGTCTACCGCCGCTTTGTTTTTGTACCATTTGTGTACAGGTCGCGTGACATCAGCTGAGAGGTTGCTGAGCAGAAAAGGTCATTACAGACAAACAGCTCCCACAAACCACAACAATCTCCCGCTTCACATGAAACATGTCTTTGTGACATGAAGCGCCCTGCAGGCAGCGCAGAAACTACGATATGCAGAGGCAGAGAAATGTCAGCGGGAATTAGGACACGCTGTCAGTTAGGAGTCCTACAGTAAAACGCTGGAGAAGTCAGGAAAAACACTGAAGATTAAATGAACAGATATTTGGGAAATACACTTATTTATATATTTTTTGCTGCCAGACAAGATGGTACTGCTCTCTTATCTATCTGAATGAAGCTAAAGCCAAGCTAAGCTAACTGTCTCCTGACTGCTTCATATTTTACTGACAAACATCAGAGTGGAATCAACCTAAAACTTAAATTTTTTGTTGGCACTTCGGGGCAACAAGCTCTTAAATACAACACTAACTAAACCTTATTGATATAGATAACTTGTTAGCACAATGATTACCTTCTTTAGCGAGGCTACAGAGCAGAAAAGGAGCAACATTATACACTTATTTATCTGTTTTTTTGCTGCTAGACAAGATGGTACTGCTCTCTTATCTATCTGAATGAAGCTAAAGCCACGAGAAGGTTAGCTAGCTTAGATAGTTTAAACAGATCCAGGCGACCAGTTTCCTGGCCCTGTTCCAGTCTTTAAGCCAGCTAAGCTAAGCTAAGCTAAGCTAACTGTCTCCTGACTGCTTCATATCTCACTGACAAACATCAGAGTGGAATCAACCTAAAACTTAAATTTTTCGTAGGCACTTTGGTGCAACAAGCTCTAAAATACAACACTAATATACCTTATTGATATAGATAACTTGTTAGCATAATGATACCTTCTTTAGCGAGGCTACAGAGCAGAAAAGGAGCAACATTATACACTTATTTATCTGTTTTTTGCTGCCAGACAAGATGGTACTGCTCTCTTATCTATCTGAATGAAGCTAAAGCCACGAGAAGGTTAGCTAGCTTAGATAGTTAGCTGTTTTTACAGTTTTGTACTGTGTAGACAAACATTACATGTTACAGTAATAACAGCTGCAAGTAGGTTCATTTTTTATCTTTAAACAGAGCCAGGCGACCAGTTTCCTGGCCCTGTTCCAGCCTTTAAGCCAGCTAAGCTAAGCTAAGCTAACAAACATCAGAGTGGAATCAACCTTCTCAACAATATATTTCCTTAAAAATACATTTTTTGTTGGCATTTTGGGGCAACAAGCTCTAAAATACAACACTAATATACCTTATTGATATAGATAACTTGTTAGCATAACGTTACCTTCTTTAGCGAGGCTACAGAGCAGAAAAGGAGCAACATTAGCATCCATTTAGAGTCGTGTTTATGTCCACCTGATTGATATATGTCCATTATTTACTCTCTTTTGTCACTATCAACTCATGAGAGAAATATTTGTCTCTTTAGCCACTAAATGCTGCATTACGCTCACTAGCTTGTTGCTAACTGTGTCTGCTGTGTGGTGCTTCGCAGTTAGCGTACAGCCGAGTTTAAGAGCTTCATTGTTGAACGTTCAACGACTTTAAACCTGCAATTTTAAATTTTTTTTAGCACTTTGGGGCAACAGTTGCCTATTTAGCTAGGCTACATATCCAAGAGAACAACAGTGACATTAGCATTCATCTGGAGTTGTGTTTGTGTCGACCTGATCAATCTTAGGTCGGTATTTACTCTCTATCAACTCCTGAGAGAAATATCTGGCTCTTTAGCTGCTAAATGCTCCACTGAACTCGTTGACTAGAGTCAGTTATCACTCAGTTTTAGAGATTTATTGCTGAAAACAACTGTCTTCAGTGGAAAATGACGCTATGAAAGTGGTAAACGTGAACTCAGACTGTAAAATTAGCCTCTTTGAAGATAAAAATAACCATTAACTCTGCAACGTGTGAGTTTTTTAGTTTCTAAATTGGATCACGAGACTTGTCACGGATCACTCTCCTCCTCAGCGCGGAGCTGTTTGGCTGACTAATGAGTTAATGCACTCAAATGACTCATTTGGTTAATATTTCATGAACTGGTGATGCTGCTGAGAACATTAAGTGCACTCGACAAACTGAAGAATCGGCATGTTGGGAAATTAAGAGTCAGCGTAACAGATGAGTTAATGATAAAACAAAACAAAAACACCTCATATCATCTGTAATGATACACAGAATGTCCCTGTGTGTTCGTTCATAACTTGATTATTAACTGTGAGGCTGCTGGTCCGAACGCCTGAAGCAATTAACGGAACGGTTGTGATTAAAGACTACAACAGAGAATCAATACAGATCAAGTTAAAACACAAAATAACATTTGGTTGAAGAAAAAAACAAAACACAGACTGGCTTTAAATCCTGCGCCACCGTGAGACTTGTTTTGTTCGTGCAAAGTTGATTAAAAATCGACTTGGACTTTATTTTTCAGCTCGGCATGTGGCAGCCGAATGGATTTTGCACAAATAGAAAAGAGAGATCGGTTGTTTTTCAGGGCTCCCCCAGAGTTGTGTCTCACGTACTGTTGTGACGGGTTGTTTCCTCATGTGCAGTGCTGCCCGGCTGAAGTGGAAAATCTCACTGTGACACCAAAAAAAATCCCCCCTCTTTGTCTTCCCCACAGTGCTGCGAGACCGAAGTCAAGGCGTCCATCAACACCGGCAGCCAACATAACCACATCTCCACCTCCTGCTGCCAGAGGCTGGGGTGAGAAGCACTAACAACACTTAGACCAGCTGCCATATCTTATAAGCAGTTTACGAAGCGCTCTGACAATCAGATTAATCACAAGCAGAAAGTAAGTAAAAGTCTTAAGATAACAGGAAAGGAAGGGGAAGAAGAATAGGCTGAAGAATAAGCTTTAAGAGGAGATTTAATAACGACTGCCTGCGAGACCTGACATCACCTTCATCTCCAAGAAAAGACACTGAAATACCAAGTAAAGCTCAGAGTGTGAAAGGGATGTGACATTTTGTTCCCGTCTTGCTTTCAAAACTGCTCTTAAGGTAACCGTAAATGGTAGAAGCTGTTATAATTGACGCAGTTTGTCTTTAAAATCTCAGCCGCGCGAGCTTTTGATTGACATTTTAATAAAAAAGCTGATGAACTGTACCACAGAGACGCGCCTCGGGAGACCGCTACTGTATGAAATGAAAGTTTATTATTCATTTGGAGCGCTGAGGATATTTTTCTGTCTGTGCCTGTGTGTATTATTAGACTGGTGCCAAGCCAGGACAGTTCACCATGTGGTGAGAGCAGCGCAGTGACGGGTCTGCAGCTTCAGCTGGGCCGACAGACGGTCCAGTGTTCAGCCTACGTCACAGGTAAGAACATCAGATCACGCTCAGACTACCTGAACGATTCTGATTTCTTAGTTAGCAGGAGTTTGTACGGCCGTGCGAGCAGCTTTGTGAGGCTGAATGCAGGTAGAAAATGATGCGAGTCGCTGATTCTGAAGAAGAACAAGTGGGAAGATAACTCTCAGGAACAGTAGCTGTCACTGTGGCTGAACTGACAAAGAAGGACGACGATTTTTTGTTTGATTGATCTTGTTTTCTCAGATGCTCATGGCAGCTTTTTGGTGATAAGTGGTCACCAAAGGTCCTGGTCCAAAGATAAACAACAGACAGGAGAGGAAAAAGTACATCAGTCCCACCTGGGACTCTTTGCATCACTTTGCGTTTGTAAGAAATATGACCTTCTGTGCAGCGGAGCTTTTTCTCCAGGAAAGAGAAACCCTTTCATGGATTATTTAGAAAAAGCAGGAGTAAACACTTTGAGCTGTGCCGGTATACCGTGACGTCAGCGTGAACCATGAACACAGCGCAGCAGGCTGACTGCAATAGTAGGTTTATTTTTGAATAGAGACGAGAAAGCACCGTAAAGAGAAGTGAAGCAGCCGCAGCAGAACCACAACGCTGGTCTGTCTGGTTCTGGCCAGGACTTGCTATGCTAATCTTAGCTAGCTGACCTACAAACCACGACTTGTTTATGGGTGATGTGTCGTGTTTCCTTTTATATATTTCTTGTGCATGTAAAAGATTTTGAAAGTTAAAGCTCAACAGAAGCTCCTCTCTCCCACAGAAAACGCTGCTCCTGAAACGCCTCGTCAGTAGCCCCGCCTTTAATCAGTGACTTTGTGACATCACACTGCGTCACCATGTCATGTCATACATTTGAATCATTTATGCCGAGCAGCTAGTTTGCCATCTTGGAATCGATTTAGCACAGCTGCTCTGTTGTTGTCAGCGCTGCTGGCTCAGGCGTGTGTGAGCTGACCAATCAGAGCAGACTGGGTATTCTGGAGGCGGGGCCTTAAAGAGACAGGCGCTAAAACAGAGAGGGGGAACACAGAGCTGCAGATTACAATAGTAATAAAAACATGAATTGGTGCAGAGAATCTTAAGAGACAATATGCTGCATTAAAAGTTAGTTTCCAGTCTTTAACTTGAACAATAAACCTTCTTAACTTGCTGAATACAGATTACTGTTTGTTATGCTCGATAGAATCCAAAGAAAATGTGGTATAAGCGTTACTGTACCTCAGGTCTGAAGTGTTAGCTTAGCTTAGCAGAGGAAATGGGAGCAGGGGGGAAACAGATGGTAACGAAATCTGCCTTCCAGCACCTCGAAAGCTCATCAATTAACACATTTTATATCATTTTTACACTCTGATTTTAATACAGATTATTAAACCTGCTAGAACGTGTTAATGAGTGTGATTTAGAGGGGCTTGCAGGCTGATTTTGTTACCAGGCGAGCTGTTTCCCTCTGTTTCTAGTCTGTATGCTAAGCTAAGCTAACCGGCTGCAGCCTCATCTTTACAGAGGTTTTTATATCTTCCCTTCTGACTCTCAACCAGACAGTGAATGAATACATTTCCAAAAAAAGTCAAACTATTCCACCAAAGTCAGAGACCCGAAACACAAAAATAGAAACATCACCGTCCTGACTTGTGAAAACAGGCCCTTTGCTTTGAAGGTTTATCTCGATCTCGTCTTGTCGTGAGGGCATTTCGTCCTCACGCAGTTGAAAGAACACGATGACACACAATTATTAATGTTGCGGTTCCTGTCTGCACCTTCGCCTCCGTCCCTCCGCCCCGCTCGGTAATGAGTCTAATTCAGTCCCCTGAACCCGACGCCTGACTCTTTTCACAGACATTTAATTCTCACCCGGCTCCAAAAGTCTCACTTCAGGAAGAACGTAGTGTTTATCAGCGTGTCTTTATTAACCCAGGAGTGAATAATTTAGCTGTGTTGACGATTTAACCTAAATTCACCCTCATGTTTCCTCTCTCCTGTTATCTTCTTCAGAGGATGAGGCGTTCGAGCTGTGCCTGGGTCTCCACACTCTGCTGGAACTTAAAGTAAGGTCCTCATTTGCTTTGCTAATGTCTTGTCTTGTCTTTTTGGTGTGTTTTAATGAAAGAAATGGTCACATAGCTTTGAAGCAGCAAAACAAACCCAAGCAGAAACATTTCAGGGTGGAAAGACGGAGGCAGAAGCACAAGTACCTGACAAAGAGATGTACTGGATGTGGTTGTTATCTGAAGGGAAAAGGCTGCGCAGATTCATTTTTAGGGCCACAGTTATTTGTTAGATTCCCACCGTGCAGGTAAAAGCCAGATAAGAACGAGCTGAGAACATCCTGCCGGGTGAGATTTTTGAATTTGCACGTTTGAAAATGCAATTTAAACCCCACGGAGAGATTATCTGGCCATCTGAAAGCACCGTTCTCTGTTATGTCAGTATTTCATGTGCTGCATCTGTTTAATACGTTCCTCAAATTGAATCAGGGAGGGACTCGAGGACACGAAGGGAACACGAGCTCTAATTTTTGTAAATTAGCCCTTGAAGACTTTGTAACCGAAGATGAGCGTTTCCCTTCAAGCTCACTCTCAGTTTCTCTGCGAACTTTCATAAACAACACAGTATTTAATCAGGATTAATGGTGTTAATTATCATGTGGTTTTATTAAAATATTGTGTAACACAGAGACTCGTGCCTGCTCTCTGCTGAGGGACTCGTAAGAGAAACATTAAACCAGTCTTTTAATTAAATTTTTGGATCGAGCGTTAGCAGCTTTTGACGGCACATGTTGTTGTGTAGCACAGAATAAAGTACGAGTAACACCATAAAACAAGCTGAAATTAAAAGTTTTGGTTGATTTTACAACAAAAAATGCCAAATATTCCCTCGTTCCAGCTTCTTAAATGTGAAGATTCAAGGCTACTTATTTGTTTAATGTGTCAGTAAACTGAATAGTATATTATACACAACTAAAGCTACATATAGTCTAGTGGTTTTAAGTAATTTTATGTATTTGGTAAGAGCCAGTAGGCGAATTAAATGAATTAAAATGTGCTAAAACACAACACAGGGTAGCTTGCATGAGGAAACTTTCTCTAACTGAACCTCTTCAAGATGAAATTTCTTCTCTGACTCCCGCTGTTTCGTCAGTTTCATCTTAAATCTACAATATTCTCGCACATACGCTGTTAAAAATTAACTACTGGTGAGAGCTTTAAATCACAAGACTCATATATAAACCATACAGTTTATGTTTTCTGCATCCGAAACCGATTGAAAAAAGAGACTATTCCGTTTTTTTGCTTTATAAATACTGAAGGCTCTAAGAGATATCTGGTACTTTGGTGGATGATGTAGCACAAATTATTCTTCACAGTGCTGCCTGGACCTGAGCGAGCAGGTCCTGAAGCTGCAGGGCTGCGGCGAGGAGCTGCCCTTCCTGAAACCTTCGACCCACAGCCAGTGCCAACACGACACCAACGAGAACCTGTGAGCCCCGACCGACTCGACGGCAAGCGACCGCTTCCCTCGAAGATCTCGACTGGTTGCAGCAGCGAGGCGCGATGCCGTTTGTGTCTGGACTGTCCGATCACCGTGTCTCACACTGCCAGAACACGGACGAGCGTTCGCCCGCCGTCGTTCTTGAGTTTACATCATTGTGTTTGTAGAATTGAGACATTCACCATGATTATCTCTTATATTCAATTAGTCTAGTTCACAGGGTGGATGGAAGCCAGAATGAGCTGATCTCTGTGAGTCTAATCATTCTCTATGATTATACCGTGTATTCAAACCGATTCCTCTGTCGAGCTGCTTGGGTACCAACGCACCCTCTCTAAAAGGGACGACTATTATAATCATTTGAAGTGATCTTTAGTGGAATATTTTGTGATTTGGCTGTGCAAAAAAAAAATTACTTTAAATCATCGAGTGTTAACTGTAAACTTCAATCATTTCAGTTTAGATGGTGGTCAAAGAATTGTTTTATATTTTGGGACACCCGAGCTGCCGCAAGCCGCTTAGCTTAGCTCGGCATAAAGACAGGAAACAGGTGACAAGTCCAAAAGTTACAAAATCAACCTCCAAGCACCTCTAAAGCTCATTAATTAACATAAATATGTCTGTTTAATCCACACAAACTCTGACATTTATCCTTTTTGTAATTTTTGTTCATTTGAATTGACACATTCAATGATAATGAAGTGCAGAAGCCAAGCTAAGTAGGCTATAATGACTCATTAGCATACTTTTAGCTAACTTCTAGCTAACTGTTGACTGATTGTTTTGAGCTACTTAGCCTACTTCTAAAGTTTATCCCTCACTGGTAGCTAAGTATTTTAACTGTTAGTCCATTACTTTTAGCGAACTTGACATCACATTAATTAATTTTAACTTCCATCCATTATTTTTAGCTATCTTATACAAACATTTATCCATTACTTGTAGCCTAGCGATCTCGCCATTTACCCTTTAGCTAGCTATGTCAACAGCTGATCCATTACTTTGAGCTAAGTAAAACAATTTGGCCGTTACTTTTAGCAAACTATTTCAGATTTTAATCCATCAGTTTTAGATAACCATTTCAACTATTTGTCTGTTAGCCTACTCTTTGCTAACTGAAGTGCTAATTCATTTCTTTTAGCTATCTTTCTACCCATCTATCCATTATTTTTAGCTAGCTGTTTCAACTGGTTATTACTTTTAGCTAACTTTCAACTAGCCTTACAGTCATTAACTGACTATCTCACATTTTTATCCATCACTTTTAGCTAATTATAAACTGCTGACTCATTATTGAGCTAATTAGCCTACTTGCTAAATCATTCTAAGGTCATGCTAAGGTCATTCATTTGAGCTAACTATTTTGACTATTTGTCCATTGCTTTTAGCCAAGTATAGAAATTTGCTCATTCATTTTAGCTAACTTTCAACTAGCCTAACAGTCAACTGTTGACCCATTATCTAACTATTTCACATTTTTATCCATTACATTCAGCTAATTGAATTGCTAATTCATTTTTAAATCATTTATCCATCACTTCTGGCTAACTGTGTCAACTGTTAGTCCATTACTTTTTGCTAATTGAACTGTTGATTATTTTCTCCTAGCCATCTATTTCAACCATTTATCCATTAGCCTCCTTTTAGCTTCACCATCTGCAAATCCATTAGCCTACTTTTACATACTATCCATTACTTTTAGCTCTCTATTCAACCATTACGTCTATAGGCTACATTTACATACTGTTAGTTAACATGAGTATACGTACATGGTTGGGAATCACCACATTAAACAACCTGAAATACATGTTTATTTGTGAGCTTTAGAGGTGCTGGTGGATGTTTTTCACACACATGTGCTGGCTGAGAGTCGTATCCACATTCTCGCCGTACTCCTGTCAAGAATGAATCAGCATATTTCCCAAAATGTCAAACTGTTCCCCGAAGAATCAACTCATCTAAAACGTGTCTGTACTCAGGATGCCCTTTCGAGCGTGCTCAAAGGAAGATTTTTGAGAAGCCTTGATGTTTTTTGAAGTCTTGTACGATTTGGTTTGGATCAGGCTACCTCTTTAGGAGACACGGACGGCTTCTCGTGTAGAAATTCACACGAGATCTGAGGTAAATTTTCTGACGTAGGCTAGATTCAGCTTTGTAAAGCCCCCTTTTTTTGCTCTTTCTTTCCCGGTTGGAAGAGAGATGTGGTTTTCCGTCACGACCGCCTAGACTGAATTACAGTAGTTCCCTATAAACCCCCTTCTAATAAAAATAGACTTCAGGCGCAGCCGGCGAAACATATTTGAGTCAGACTACAGAAATATCTAAACATTCCATCTGCATGACTTTGTAAAAGTTCTGCCTTTGTATAAGTCTGCATGTTTGTGTACTAGTCTGACTGTGTCGGGTCTGACGGGTGTGTTTTACGTGTGCATGTGTGTGCGTTCGGAGTCGGAGCGAGGCTTTTTTTCCCGCCTTGTTTTTTGGCTTCACGTGGAGAAAACGTGGGAACAGGTCCGATCTCGCCCCCCCCCTCCTCCCTCCCTCGAGAGCTCCGGTCAGAAAAAAAAGCTGCCAAAAGCCGACCCCAGCTGCCTTCCCTCTCCGCCTCTTTCAGGAGATTTTTAATCGCTCGGCTGAGGCTGCGCTCCGTGCCAAGGCCCGTCTTCATCTTCATCCAGAAGGACCGCACTTCTTTGTGTACTCACCACCTTTTTTTTGGCTCACGTCGCTCACCTCGACGCCTCACGTTCGCCGATTCGCCTGTCACAAGTGAAACGAAGAAGAGCTACCCCACTACAGTGCCACCTGCCTCCCTCGTCTCAAGTGTTTTTTTTCGTAGTGTGGAGAATCAAAGAACTGCCTCAGATCATGCTCTGCTTTAACGAGCCGTGCCGTGCTTTTTATTTCCTGGACCGTGCTACAGTATCCATCGAAAACCTCTTTTGCGGAGGCGATCCACGCGCAGTTTTGGCAATGTTCGTTTCTCTTTGATGTACTTAGTGACCTTCCTACGCCGTACGAGAGGAAATGATGTATGACAGAAATTTATTTTTGGTGTTTCTCTTCTTCTGAACAGTATTTTCTCTGCCTAATAAAATATGTATTCTGGCTAGCTGCTGACTGGATTGATGGTTTTGATGTGAGCTGACACAGCGAGGAGGACGAGTCACACTTTGTGAAAACTAAAAAATCTCCTGTCTGTGTGTCGTGAATCACCAGACTGGCTGTGGGAGGGCTCCACTACAAGACAGCCGGAGCAGCCGGGTTCTAGCTTTGCTGGAACGCACACTGATTCCCATGGTCCGCGCAGGCAAAAAATGTGCCATTCGTGGTACATCCTGCTATATAAGGAACCTTATCGTGTCAGGAGAGGGGAAGCAGATGTTCCCACAGCACCAGTGGGCTTCAGATTGACCCCTTCTGACCACTGAAGGTTCCCATCTCGCTGCTGCCCTTCTCCGTCCACGTCAAGTCCGTCGGAGCACGTCTCAGCTCGAGTTTAAAGTCCTCGTAAACAGAACCAGACCGCTCCCTGATTAGTCAAACTGCTGCTGATAGCAACAGCAAATTAGGCTGTTTTGATAGTTGCGTCATTGTTAAACTAATTTATTAAACAAAAATATCAAATGTTTGCAGTTTTATATCATTTTAAAGTGAATATTTGTTGTTTTTTAGTGTTGATTCGTGAAAACAAGCAATTTAAAGACTTTGAATGATGAAAATTGATTGCTGCAGCAGTAATTGCACGGTCCACCTGTTGCTATCTTGTTTTTTACCTCCTCTAAGGAGATTATGTTTCCATTCGTGTTCCTTTGTTGGTTTGTTTGTCAGCAGGATTAACTCCACTGAGCGCCACTCTAATTCTAAAGTGAATATTTTGCAGGGTTTTTCAGTGTTGGTCGGACAATACAAGCAATTTAAAAACCTTTCTTATGATATGAACTTTTGCATGGTACCATCATTACCTGCAGACCTCCAGTGATCTCGTACTTATTACTTATCATATCTCACCAGACACGGAGGTTATGTGATAATATTGGTCCTGTGCAGCCGACATGTCGGTGATTTGGGGTTATATTTCCTCCAGACGTTCAGACAGCCGACAGCTTCACAGTGAAATCAGCTATAAATGTTTAAAAGTGACGACAGAGAAGTCTAGGAGCAAACAAACATGGTCATATTCAGCCTAAAAAGCATCTTTTACTGGATCTCAATGAGCTGAAAATGTGTATTCACGCTTGTCACACGCAGAAAACTAAATTATTAATCTGAATGCTGAAGAAAAGGTTCTCTGCCTGTGAAAGGTTGATTTTCTCACAGAGCCTCGTAATCCCATCCTGGAGATAATGTCAGTAAATACTACTCTCAGAAGTAGAAATATAAAAACTCGAGCCTTCTGCAGCCTTAAATCCCTTATTTTTGTAAACACCTGCGCTCCTGGCTGTGTTACAGATTCCACCGTGACAGGCGCGAGAAAAACAATATCGCACGGCCGAACTAATGAAACCAGACAGCGAGCAGAGAGGCATAGAGCTGCAGAAATGTCACAACAAAAGAAGTCCTCTGCCGTTATGTTTTGTTCGGGGACACATCTGCATTAGATTGGTATTTCATTTGTGGTTTGACACCCAAAACCCCCAAACTAGATTCATCTTGTCAGAGCTGTGAGGTGACGCTGTTTCTCCAGGGAACGGTGGGGGAAAGAACATCGCAGGAACATGAAATTTACACAAACCTTGTTAGAGAAGATCCCCCCCTCGTAACGCCCCCCTCTCTTGTTTTGAGTCATTTCACGCACCACATCCTGTCAGCTCTGCAGCAGGTACCACCTCTGCAAGGAAAGAGTAAGTGCCTTCACAGAAAACACACTGTGGTCTTACGTTTTCTCTCTGTGCCGGGGTCTTTAAGTCGAACGGAAAGTGAGACGGTTTGTCTAAAAACCTCAGACTGATCACTTGAGACGCTGCCGATCACACAGGGGGCAAGAAAACGGGTACGTGTCGACTCTTTGACCTTTTAAGTCGAGCTTCTGCGAGCGCTCGACTCCGTCTGACTCATCCTCGCATACAGTATGCATGAGGAGGAGATTCTCATTTAGGAGGCAGATCTTGACGAGAGATTGCAGCAGAGGGGGTGCACTGATCTGTAGCAGGGAATGACTCATATAAATCTCCATCCAGAGGCGTAGAAAAAGCAAACACAGTAACACGGTGATCTCCCAGAGCTTTCCCGTACCTCAGAGACTGACAACACAACACCTGTGTGTCTGTTTAACCACTCATATAAGTGTATTTATAGAAAATCACTGGGGAGAAAGGTCAGATGTAGGAGGAGAAGGTGGAAATAACAATAAAAAATGATAATTAAACAATTAAATGTGGTGTCTGCTTCAAACAGAGTCGTGATCGCAGTCACGTGTCGTGTTTTCCGACTGTAAATCTTTAAAAACTGCTCACAAATGTGCAGTTTTATTGTTTTTAACGGCCAAACACAATCACAGCTCCTCCAGTAAAACTTCACTGCCCTTTTTTCCCCGTTCTTCCTCGTCCAATGAGCTGGCACAAGAGTTTTAAAACCTGTCTCAGCACCAATTTATTGATCATTGTGCGCGTGCAATTAAAGCTTTTGCATGTGTGCCCGTTTCTACGGTGACAACACGGAATCAGATGTACGCACAGCTTTATAAATCTGACGAAAGACAATGCCCAAGCACTTTTTTTCAGTGCGTACACACAGAGAGTCTACACAGGAGTTTTATGTCACTGTAGTTTTTCAACAGGAGTGAATAGTACATCTGTGCAGGACTATTTTCAGCAGAGGATTAATACACATTTTGTGCTCTAGTGAACATTTCCAGCAGCAGAAAAGTGTAAACTCTCTATATAAAAAGGAATAATGCCGAAAAATCACCGGACAAATCCTTCAATGCAATCTGAAGTCAAACTAAAATGTAAAAATGAATTAAAAAACAGTCTACAGCTGTTCTAGTGGCACTGCTCAGCTGTACTTTGAGCTAAATGCTAACATCAGTATGCTAACACATAACTATGCTACAATTATAACAATAGGCAGGTGTGTCGTTCACCATGTTCAACACCTAAGTTGTTAGTATGTTAGCTAACATTTGCTAATTAGCACGATCGACACGAAGTACAGCTGAGTTACTGTATTGAAAGCACTTGTTGTGCTTTCAATACAGTAACTCAGCTGTACTTTGTGTCGATCGTGCTAATTAGCAAATGTTAGCATGAGATTCACCATCAATATTGACCTGATGGTGGCTCTATAAAAGCTCAGACTCTCAGTTAAGAGATTTTAAATCATCCTGAGGGGAACATGAATGTGTTTAATACATTTAACACAATCCATCAATCTGTTGCGGAGACATTTCGCTAAAAAGCAACAAATGTGCAGCTCACGGTGGAGCTAGAGGAGAGTTCAGCGGATCATTAAAGTCAATGGGATTCGTCCTCTGGGGAACGTGAGCCTCCGCTGAGAGATTTAAGTCTGGACCCAATAATTGGAAATCCAACCGACCGGCCGAACTGACCGTCCAACATTGATCTCTTGAGCCTCAATATATAGTTCGAGCGCGTGTAAAAGTGAGAATCAGAGCCCGCACACTGTATGAAAGTCTATTTTGCAGCGTACTTCAAGAGCGTACTTTAGGTTTTTTTGCTCCACTTCACATGATTAGAAGCCGTGAAAGACAAGTGTGGGCAGCAGGACTCTGCCTTTGTCGGAGACCTTTAGTCCGCCGCTCCATCCAAAGCCTCATTACAGCCTGTTTATTTACCCGGCCTGTCACCAGAAATAGCTTTCTGCCTCTTTTTGTCCTTCATCTCCATCAATAGCCTCTCCTCCCTCTGTGCATCACTCCCTCCATCAGGTGAAGGGTTGCACACACACACACACACACACACACACACACAATGCAGCCCTGCAGGCTCGATTAACCCACAAGCCTGGACCCCAGAGAGGGAGCTGGGGATATTGTGAGGGGAATATTGATCAGACCAGCTGAGGCATCTGTTATGTAACGCGGCGCCGGGGAGAGGAAGATCCTCCGGAGAGGGTTTGTAACAAGACGAGGAAAACATTAAGCTCCTGGCTGGAGAGAATCACAAAGACATTAACATGCGGATAAAGAAACGCTCATCGTCGCCGGATGTGCAATAAATATTACACCGGTTCGGTTAGTTTGCCCTCTGGTCTTTTATATCTACAGAGCGAGGAGGTCTTCTTCTACGGAGTCCAGCATGTTTCTGGTGAATCTCATATCATATCTCACTCTATATTTGCCATTTCTTTCTGTTTTCTGTCTCTGTTTGTTGAGGTTTAGGCTCTCACTCGTTTCTTCCAGTGAGAGTTCACTGAAGACTCAGTACGAGAGGCCGACCTCATTAAATTTCCTCATTAAATGTGGAGATTTCTTTCTTCAATATAAGTTGCCGGAGACAGTAACTACAACAGCATAATAACAGAAGGCGACAGAGACATTATGAGTTAAAGTTTAATGCCCTTCTGCCTCCGTAATGCCGTTTTTCCACCGACAGTACCAGCTCGCCTCGGCTCAGCGTGGCTCTACTTGGTTTGGTTTCAGACGCGTTGCGTTTCCATCTAGAATTAGTATCTCTTCAACGTGGTCGGGTCGTCATCAACGTGGTCGGGTCGTCATCAGACGTGGGCGGGTCGTCATCGACGTGGGCGGGTCGTCTTCAACGTGGGCGGGTCGTCATCAACGTGGGCGGGTCGTCATCAGTGACGTACTTATCCACGCGACACATAAACAGGGCTAGCTGTGGGCTACGCAAAACACGTACACCTTTTAATTTCTCTGTCGCACCATCAAGCTCGTTCTGGATGCGTCTTCAGCGACAACACTCAGGAGCGTCTCCACCTCTGCCACGGTCCACGCCGTGTTCCTGCGCGTTGTTCCTTCCGTGTAATCACTGTGTTGACTGAACGCAGATGCTAGTTTTTAAAGGTAGCGGGTGTCAGGCTCGGACGTCGCGCTCGTCATGAGTCATCAAGCGGCGTCGCTCTCTGTCCAATCAGTGGCCGGCTGCCAGCTTACGTCACACAGAAGTATCAGCTCAGCTCGGTTGGAACTTATACGGAGGTGGGTGATACTAAAAAAGTACCACTTTAGCAGGTACCAGGTACCAGATTTCAGTAGTGGGAACGCAAAAAAGGCGAGCTAAGTCGAGGTGAGGCGAGCTGGTACTGTCGGTGGAAAAACGGCATAACTGTCATACAGACGGTGAGGCGGAATAATGGTGCAATATTCCCGAGGTCTAGTCTCTTGGTTGAAATCTGCAACTACACCTCTGAATACCACTGTTGTTTTGGGGCAGATACTGTCTGACGGTCTCTTTAATTCAGACTGTGGCCCAAAGACATAAAAGAATCCAATATTTCACAATTAGAAAAGAGAAAAGTCTGGAAAATAAATAGGAATAACCCCTCAGATTTATCTTGTGACCCTTTGTTATCTTCTGATCAGCACAGAGGCCACGAGTTACTGATGTTACTCCTGTACTTCAAGATCTGATGACTTCTTCCACCACTCTAATATTTCTGCGTCGAATTACGTGATATTGTTCAGCGTAACTCTTCATTTCTATAGTGTCTTCTTGGCACAGTGGGGGGTCGGGGTGGTAATATGGATCTGATCCTGACTGACAGACAGCTGGACCCTCAGCCTTCAGAGAGGAGGAGGAGGAGGGGGGACTTGACACAAGCTCCATCACGTTTTATCAACGGATCCGAGCCGCCGAGGGAACTGACACCACTGATTAACGCCGCCCGATTTCGCCTGCGTCAGGCTTAATTCGGCGCGTTTCATCATCCCCTCGTGCTCGATGGGAGATAGCTGCAGGATGAACAGCACGACGGGCCCGTGGTGTTATCTCAGCAGATGCAGAGAGGATTTCAGTCCGACTGGCTGCTTTATTACACACAGAAGTGTTTGGTTTTTATACGATAAATTGGAAAAATCCCACCCAGAGTTTTGATCAGAGCCTCGTTTTAACTTTCACCGTCACGGTCAGATTATAGAAAAAAAAAAGTGGTCCGTGCTGAATGGAACGTTTTAATTAATCCCACATCATTTTTCTGCATTTGGGATTTATTTTGTTGTGGCTCGTTTGAAGTGCAGAATCAATTCTAGAGGATTTTTCATCGAGAGCGAGAATATTTCTCCCACAGAAAGGAGGTGAGCTGGAGCCAGGGATGAATTAAGGCCTACAAATAGCATCCTGCACGACAAAAACACAACTATTCATAGTTTTTTGTGATTATACACTAATAGAAGAACTAATATAAGAAACATGAACATTATATTCCATTTAATAGATCCTCCTAAATCCCCCTGGTTCCTATTTAATGGACCTTTAAATTACAAAGCCCTTCAGTGCCCGTAGTGATTGGAATATTAATTGGTATATTCAGGGTTCCTACACCTTTTCAGTAATCAAATTCAAGGATTTCAAGCATTTTCAAGGTGCATTTTCATGCTTTTCTGGCAATTTACATCTCTGGTAAATGATTTATCTACAGAAACATCACAAAATAGACGGAAACACAAATAAATGTCATGTTTCAAAGTGTGTCGCCTGTCTGTAAGTAGACTTCACTGAGCCAATAAAGACAATTTCTGAGGAAAGTCCTTCAGTTAAGGTTTCAAAATTGGATCCAAGTTTCACACACTTGTCAAACCTTGAAAACACCTTTAAAATTCAAGCATTTGCAAGGATTTCTTTTGTGACTTCAGCTCTTATAAATGTAGTAAAAAGATTCAATATTTCCCTCTGAAATGCCGTCAAGTAGAAGCTGCACAGAGCTCCAGTTCTCGGGTGAATATGTTTGTACGTTACGAGCTTTCAGAGAAGCTACGGCAGGATTGGATGCGTTGAACCTGCGTCAGACTCTCAGGTGTACCTGTCACATCTCCCGCTGTGTTATAAGATCTAAAGCTTTAGCTGAAAAATCCCTGATTCATCCTCTTTCAACGCCGGCACATAATTATCCTCCTGTATTCAAGCTATTACTGACTCATCAGCATTGTATTCAAGGTGCATGAGACGAGTAAATGTGTGTGTGTCTGCGAGTGAGCGAATAACAAGCCGCTGTAATCTGGACTGATTGTGCAATCAAACACAGTTTATTCCTCTGAAATCATACTCAGGTATACGGACAAGAAAATACGCCGAGTAGTCTTCTGATTGATGAAGATCATAACTAAGCTGTTAGTAGCTACTTAAAGGGAAACTCCGCCAATTTTACACATTAAAGTGTGCTGACAGGTCTTCAGGTGCACGACTGCATATGTGAAAGAAAAAAGTACGATAAAGGCTCCAGAGGAAGCTGCACGTCATCTGAGGAATTCCCTCCAGTGATGTCACTCAGTGGTTAAGTTGCATTGTGGGTAATGTAGCCATCAGGTTGAAAAGCAGTACACTGGTCCATCATTGCACTCCGATAATACTGTTGGACTCAAATTATCAAAATCGTACAGAAGAACAAGAAATATCGAAGCGTCAACACGGAAGCTCCGGGGAATTTCCCCGCTGGGAAGTCGAGCTCGGGAAACTCAAACGAATACTGCTCTCTAGCGCCTCGCGTTTTCAAACGTGCGTTGCAACCTGTTGGAACTACGGCAGGCGGGATGTGTCAAGATTCAAGAAGCTGTGACAACAACGTGTCTTCAAACAGCACTTCATCAAGTTTAGTTTCGGGTGATGAGGTACGTTATTTCAAACAGACTTCAAACTGCAGCTGACGAGCGCGTCTGGCTAAGCTCCTTCTCCGTTCCACAGTCACGCTGGCTCTGAGTGAAAACGCCTTTAGCCTTATCTGTACCACGTAGAGCTTTTTGTCCCTCTCACCAGCTCATCGTTTTTTATAGAGCGGAAGGACATGGAAGCCTCCGTAGAGCTCGCCCGTCCTATGGAAATACAGAGAAGTGATTCTTCCCTCAGGAGGAGAAGTGAGATTGTTGGCAGAGATCATTTTACACCAATGAGGACTTATTTATGAATGAAGACGCTGATTTGAGGTAATAAATTACTTAAAACACTGACACAGTGGACCTTTAATAAACTGGCAACTACCAAGACTATTGATCGATGATGAAACACAGATACCAACGTCGTTGATGACAAACCTCGTTAGAAGCTGAAACCAACTGTCAGAATTCTTACAAAATCATTTTGAAAATGATTAATTCACAGTCATATCAAAGCTTTAAGAGAAAAAATATATTGTTTTCTTCAGCCTTCTACAAACTCTGTAGATGTATCATAAAAAAGATGATCAATACGACCTTAAAATAAATAATCAAAACAGTTTTTGGGTGGTTTTTCGATCGCTGCAGCCTAAAAAATACCTTTACCGATGGTAAGGTTTGATAGCAGATGTGCTGGAAGAGAATAAATCATCCTTTACTTTGAGCTCTTTCACCCTGATGTGAAACCAAACAACAAATCTTTTATAACCGGTGGATCTGTGTAGGATGGAGAAGTTTGTGGGAACGGTGACAGCGGAGCGGCATCCGACCGACGCTCCGACTTTCCAACCCGAGCGCCATGACAACAGATTGTGTGTATTTACAGAGCTGGCGGCGGCTGCCTGAGCGCCCGGCTGACCCGACAGCGGAGGTCGCGGAGGGTGGGAGGATGCGGCGTGCGCTTTGGGAAGAGGCTGGGCTGTCAGAGTGTGTTCGGTTCAGCGAGGAGATTTCCTTTTAGCAGATTAAGCTTTCAAGACCTTGGACAGGAAGTCTATAAAGCCCCTTTAAAGTTGGATTACTCTTTCTCCACTCAGCTCATTATACGTCTTTTCATGAAGCTGAAACTCAATAATGTCTTGAATTTTCCTTTTTATTCATCCGGAAACGAGGTTAGGTCGATGATTTTGACGCAGCAGGCGAAAGGGAATGTCAGGCTGCTTCATACTGTATTTAAACACTGTGTGTGTGTGTGTGTGTGTGATACCAAGCGAGGCTGCTGCTTCCCTTGATAGTCGAGCGTGTGGAGAGCAGCCTAAAGCGAGTGTGGCTGCACGCTGTCAGTTTCTATAGACGGGGTCCTCGTGATGGCTCTATTACTCACTCAGATGTCTCGTGGCGGTGGTCTTTTATAGACGTTAAAGCCGCCGTATATGGTGATGTCACAGCCTCTATTGGCGCGTGGCCTCCGTTAAAGAAGCGTGGAATTGATCTTTGATTAAACCTTCAGCCCCACGAGTGGGAGAGGAGCAGGAATGTAAATGCCAGATACCTCAGCTGTTATCAGGGGGATTATTTTGGACCAGTACTTGTTTTTTCATGTCCAAAAAACAAATACCTGCAGAATGACTGACACTCCCATCAGCCTCAGCCGAGAAAAAGACATGTCACTCAAGGCATAATGAAAAAAGAAGTCCGTAACACCAGAGATGGCGGCTGTATGACACATATCCTGCAAAAGCAATCATGGCGGCCGAACCAGGACAGATATCGACCAGTGTTGCACTGACAAGAACGAGAGAGTGTCACGCTAACGCACGGGATTACCGAGCCTGTGAATATTCTCATTCATCCAGGTCATAGTTATCTCAAGGAAATTGAATCGAACGCAACTGGATTTGGTTTTTGTCTTGAAGATGTTTCACCTCTCATCCGAGACGCTTCATCAGTTGATGTTCGCTTGACTAGGCTGGGATTAGTCCAACTAGCCGGTGTGGAGGTCCAGCTATTTAACCTCTCAGGAGGCGGTCACAAGGCCACTGATGTCTATGGGTCGTATGTGCTCCATTATTGCCAACGACAGTCGTTAGTATGGTCGTTGGGGATGGTGGAAAGTTGGTTTCGACTTCGTTAGTGCTACTGTCGTTGGCAATAATGGAGCACATACGACCCATAGACATCAGTGGCCTTGTGACCGCCTCCTAAGAGGTTAAATAGCTGGACCTCCACACCGGCTAGTTGGACTAGTCCCAGCCTAGTCAAGCGAGCAGGAACTGATGAAGCCTCTTGGATGAGAGGTGAAACGTCTTCAAGACAAAAAAAACAAATCCAGTTGCGTTCGATTCAATTTCCTTGAGATACAGGATTACCGAGCGAGGTGAGGTTATTCACAGATTAGACATTAAACTCGCGTTTGTTTAAGAGCTCTGTCATGTCGTGGCACTCTGGATTGAGCCGTAAGAGAAGTTGGAGATGAATAACCAAATAACAAATAGAAGAAACTGGACGGAATAACTGAGCGGACAGCCTTACGTAGTTTGAGGCTATTTTGGAAATCTAGACTCAACATCGTCATTGAAATGATCCCAACAAACCCATGACGCCCGAATATTAAGCAGCAACAGGCGCTGTGTGCCATTCTTTCTACTTGAAATATGCTCTGGTACCCTGATGACCTTTTAACTCCGTGTGAAAACAAAAATGCTACATGGATCCACATCAGATAGCAGCAAAGTCTCTCGAGGCGATATTTCTTAAAAGCCAACTTCCAGATGGCAAAGCTGGAAAAAAAAAGGGCCATCTGGGTTTGTTTTATAGCCAATTCATGAAATGATTTGGCTAAAATAGCTGCAGAAGAATCCACACACACACACACACAAGGTCAGTCGGATCACGACGAGGCCGCCGCCCCCTCGTGGTCGTGTCGCGGGGTCAGATGTCTCAGATGTGTTTCATGTCCAGCTCGACTGCTCCGGGTTAAATCGGAGCAAAAGTCACGCAGGATTCATCACTGGAGGCCGAGGAGGACTCGACGTACTCAACCCACTGACGTTCTCTCTGGAGAACCGAAGCAGAACCAGGAGTCAAACACAGCCGAGACCTGAATCCACGTGTCACAGATAGGATCCATAAGAACAACAACAGGACGCATCCGCCCGGTCCTGTCTGACCATTAATGGTCATGAACACAAATCAGTCTGAGCTTCCTGCACAGGAATGTTCTCCACTTATAAGGACAAACTGCAGCTGAACTCAGCATGTTTGGATTTTCTTATCACGACTCGTCAGCTAATCTGAAACACAACCTGACATGAAAACACTCAAACATTTGTGAGGGAAAACAGACTGTTATCATTCATCATCAACATCTCTGACGAGGTGCTTCGGGCCAAAACACATCAGTCTTTATTGAGTTCCCTTATTAAAATGATACCAATCAAAACTGAGGAGATGGAGAATAACAGAGGGAACTTTCATTACTTTAACAAGAAGCATTTTCGGTGCTCTGACGTAAAACAGAAACCCGATTGGAGTTTATCAGATATAAAACTTTTGCTCAAGCGGCTGAATGTGAGTAAAAACCTGGAGGAAAGGACTGAAACTAGAAGAAGGAAGGTGGTACAGCAGGTATGGAAGGATAAAAAGCATCCACGAACACAAATTAAGTCATTATCTTGTCAACCCCGTGCTGAGGGAGGACACCTGTCGGGTCAGGTCGCAGGTTGACAGCAGATCATCGCCTCGAACTACTTCTGCAGAGGAAGAGTGTGAGCAGAAGCCAGAGCTGGATGTGGTTGCACCCCTACGAAACATCGTCTGGTGTAATCCACGTCTTCGTAAGCCTCAAGATCCCAAAAAAATGTTATTTACACCCTCGGCTTGCTTCTAGTTTAACAGCTTCAGTGAAGACTTCATAAATAACGTCTTCTCAAATCATTTTGGGATCTTTGGGCTGTGTTTTTACATTTTAAATCATCTCTCCCCATCTGCGTCGGTTGTTTAGGCAAATGCTGCAACGCTGTTTTGCTGTGAAGCTCCAGAAATGTTTTGTAGACTGTGAAACATCACCGAACTTTCCATCGGCTCGAGGGCGAGTAGATAAAGACTGACTTTTTACTTCTGTGTGAACTTATCTTTCAACAATCTTACGTGACTGGAAGGTTCAAAAGTCAACATCAGTGCTACATTTGTCGAGTTATCCGTCTGAATAACACAATTTAACAGCTTAAAATACACATCAGACGGCTACTTAAAAGTGAAATCCTCCAAATCACAATTTAACCGTTAAGTGTGAAGGCAACAACAGTCCTCCTATAGGGAAAACCTTCCCCCGGCTCGTCTCTAAAGGGCAGAGACACAACACGAGATGAAGCTGTGGCCTGCCGGGACACCTGAGCCTGCGTTTACCCCCGAGGCACACAAACACACACACAGCTTATTCATATTGCATGAGAAAAAGCGAGGCCGTGTCCATAGGTGGTTATAGGATGCTCCCGTAGGGAAAACAGCGGGTGATTCCCCCCCCGTTAAATCCCCGCAGGCTCTCTGCTGCTCGGCTGACAAACACCGCCGTCTTGCCACTATGTAAATCTCATTATGTAACAAATGCTGGATTATGTAAGATCTGTGGCGCTTTTTGTCTTGGTGATGATACGCCAGATAAAAGAAGAGACTGGAGGGGGTGAAAGGAAGAGCGGCACTCACTATCTTTAATCAGAGAGGCCTTTTCATCGGCCTGTCAGCGCTGACTGACGGCGACATAAAGCCTCTGCTGGTCCTCCTCGCTCGCACATTCACACACTCGCCGGTGAAAACAGCAGGTCGGACGGTATAGCGTTTCGCCCGCATTGTGCCTCGTGCTTTTCGTCGGCTCTCAGCCTCGTGAATAACAACCGGGGCCGACAGAATACTAATGACGGAGGCGGCGTGTACGTCTGAGATTACAGCCGGCTCTGGCGAGCAGATCAGAAACTTGAACCCCGACACGTCTGTCTGCAGGGGACACAAAGAACAAGACGAGCGGCAGCACCGGAGACACACAATCAGTGTTTATTAACAGAGTATTTACAGAGGCAGGGTGTTGATGCGTGTCGCCGTGTTAAGTCTGGGAATCCTTGTAGAGAACGTTTGCCACCAGTGATCTCACGGCCGCCGGGTCCTCCGTGTCTGTGGAGGGGGAGAAGACACAAATGTGGAAATGAACATCGGCAGGAAAACACTCGGTGTGTGAACAGATACAGTTTGTGAGACTTTATTGACAGTAAAATCTTCTTCTTTGGTCTGAAGTCAAACTATATTGGAAAGTAGGAGAAGCATGAGCACTTACAAATGTTTTGGTCTGGACTGAAATGTCTCAACAACTATTAGATGGATTTCCAAGAACTTTTGTTCAGACATTTATGACCAGATACGTGTAAAACTAATGAGATTCCTTTCCACTTCAGCTGTACTTTGTGTTAAAGGTGTAATTTGTAAAATATGGCCAGAATTTGAAGAGAGCTCGTGACTCAGTCTTGCAGTACAAAGTGGTATAAGGAGACAGGACAGGCTGCGGCTAGCTGGTTAGCATGCTAGCTTCAGTAAACATCTCTGCAACGCAATATATAGACGTCTTCGTCATATCAACACTGATGTTTCTTCACACTCTGTTGATAATGTTTGCTCATTTTTTGGAAAGATTCTGACCACATCTTGCAAATTGCTCCTTTAAATGCTAATGTTAGCATGCTAATTAGGGTGAGGTAGGGTAGGATTCTTAGATGCTCTGCGATTCTCTCTTAAAAGATTATTTCTCAATGCAGAAAAGTGAAAAATCTGACAAGTGAAACCTAATTCTCGACATTATGATCGCCTCTAACACTTCTGTAAGACCGAGCTGAACGTTACTTCTGACTGAAACCATCGGAAAATAGAAACATAACAGTCGTATCCGTGTGCATTGTGTTTACAGTCAAAGCTAGGCTACTTCTGGGGTTTTGTCGAGAGTGAGCAAAGATAACTGAAGTAACACATCACATCGTAGCCCTCCAGAAACAGAATAAAATCATGAGGTGACCAGATTTCCTCCACTTAAAGCTAACAGGCTAAACTCAAATGAACATAGCACACCTGTGCTGACGACTCTTGTTATGCTAACAGGTGGATGTAAATGAGTAAATGCTCTCCTGCACTAACATGAGAGTTCAGTGGGCTCTTGCTCTTTGCTCCTAGTTATGATTTCTCACACTGTATTATGCTAATTCTGGTACAGTGTGGTACATCTGCAGCCGTCAGCCATGTTGTTAATATGCAGCCAACAGGAAGACAGAAGATGCTAATTTCACCTGCAGAGCCCAGGAGTGAGCATCATTCTGGATTCATGTCTTCTACAGTCTCGTTCTCACCCTCGAGCACCGCGGCTCTTACATTTTTGATCCGGTCCTCCTGTTAGAGCCGTAATGGAGTCCTTTGCTCCCTTCTAATGTGAATCTAATGTAATTTTAATGGCACCTGCTGCAGCTGCTTTTCATAAGTATTACGTTTCATACACAGCATGAGGCTTTTGTGAAGTGTTGGCCAACGTTTTAGTTCCAAATGTGAAAATAAAGGGAGGAAAGGCGATTCTGGAGAAAATCAGCTTCCCTACCTTAAATAGTAATCAGGAGATTAAAAGTTATTTCAGATCTTGATGAAGCCATGAAAGCATGAAGCAGCTGCATATAAGTTGGCTACTCGGGCTAATTGCTCTATAGAGAGTCTGAGCTGAAACGTATTCATTATTGTCATAAAACACTTTTAAAACTAGCTTCTCGTGGTGAAAAGTACATTTACTCAACTACTGTATTCAAGAAAAATAAGTAATAAGTAAGTATTTCCATTTTTTCACGACTCTATACTGCTACTTCACCACATTTCGGAGAGAAAAGTTGTATTTTTTACTTCACTACATGCAACATCTGATGGATTCTGATTACTTTGCACAGTAAGATTCAACTGAAATAAAAGAAACATGATGCATCCTTCTAGATTAAACCACCCAACAGTATATAAAGTAGTCAGATTACCTCCACCTCCACTAGATACAAACTAAAGTCCTGCTTACATGTATGCAAAATAACCCGAATATCTCATATAAATACAAAATACACACCGACATTAACACTTTTCCTTCAGTAATGAATGAAAATACTTCTTCCCGTGTGATAAAACGTTCCTTACCTTGCACTGCTCGACACTACACCTCTCTCCTGCAGCAATCGAAACTAGCTGATGATTAAACTGAAACCGGCGGCCACGCAGGAGGAACTGTCAATATTTAGAAACCGTCGCAGGTCGTGATGAAGCACCGACAGGCCGAGTGAAGCGCCGGTTATTAAGGTGAACGAACAGCAGGGAAGAGACGACAACGAGAGCCGCTGCTGACATTCGTGGGAGGTCGGAGCGAGGCGGCTGACAGGCTTTCACTTCTTACTCGTTGTGTTTGATGTCATGCAAATCTAAAGGTTGTATGTTTTACGGAAAACCGCACATGATGGCTTCGATGGCAGACAGAGATCTGACATGTGTGTCCAAACACAAAGCCAACCATCACTTCCTCCGCACTCGACACATTTTCACACTTTTATTTTCCCTCACTTGCCTCTTTTTTTTTTCTTTCCCGCTCTCTCCTCCTCTCTCTTTCCCTCGTCCCCCAGGCTGCTGCATCAGACGTTTTTCGACACCGGGTTAGGTAACAACAAGGCTGCGAAATCATAGTCAAAAGACAGACAACAGGCCCAGAGGTTGAATTATTAACAGAGGCAGCAGGAAGCTACGCTAACATCAGCGCGGCAGGCTTCAGGAGAGTCAGCTGGAACCTGATGTTTTTTTTTCATCGGCAGTCACATTCGCGTGTCGTCATCAATCTTCCTCGCTAAATACGTTTCCACTCGTTTCACAGTGTTTTTCCTGACGGCTGACTTGCTGGTCATCCATGCAGAGCAAAAAGCGCGGACCTCTTTATAATTCAATCAGACTCATCCTCTCCTGTAACGACGTTCTTTTTGCATCGAGGCTGAAAATGCACGAGGACAGAGGCGAGATCGATGTTCGAACGCAGGAAATTAGCAGGAAATAAACAGCATTCGTAATGATTAACCGAGTCGCCGGCTCGGTTGAACCCTGTGTTTGTCGGGAGGACTGTGTTTGGACGGCAGAAACACAATTTTCCACCGAGCGAGGAGGGGAGGGAGATAAAGAGAAGGAGTCGGGGAGCAGAATCCTCAGCTCCTGTGGTCTGTGAGCTGAGGGATTACAGCCTCCTCTAAAAATACTCTGCGGACCAGTTGACTGACAGGCTACAGATTTATATACGTTTGGACACAGAAATGAAAACACTCGAGGTTTACTGGTTGAATTTCCCCCCGGGCCTTTTTCCTGTACGTGTGTGTAGATCATTTTTCTGTAGGTCTTGTTCGTTTGAGTGATCCAAAGTACGATTCAACACAACTCGCCGTAAATCTCTTGTTCCACCTTGATGAACGCCACCTGTTCTGCTCCATTTATGGGTACGTTTCTGTTTTATTTTGTAGGTTAATCTCATGTATCTTACACTTCCTGTCTTTGTCTCTTCCTGGCCTTTGTTCTCTGTTTACCAGTGTTTTGCCGTTTTTCCACCGACAGTACCAGCTCGCCTCGCCTCGACTTAGCTCGCCTTTCTTGCGTTCCCATTACTGAAATCTGGTACCTGGTACCTGCTAAAGTGGAGCTTTTTTAGTATCGCCTCCGTATAAGTTCCAACCGAGCTGAGCTGATACTTCTGTGTGACGTAAGCTGGCAGCCGGCCACTGATTGGACAGAGAGCGACGCCACTTGACGACTCATGACGAGCGCGACGTCCGAGCCTGACACCCGCTACCTTTAAAAACTAGCATCTGCGTTCAGTCAACACAGCGATTACATGGAAGGAACAACGCGCAGGAACACGGCGTGGACCGTGGCAGAGGTGGAGACGCTCCTGAGTGTTGTCGCTGAAGACGCATCCAGAACGAGCTTGATGGTGCGACAAGAAATGAAAAGGTGGACGTGTTTTGCGTCGCCCACAGCTAGCCCTGTTTATGTGTCGTGTGGATAAGTACGTACTGATGACGACCCGCCCACGTTGATGACGACCCGCCCACGTCTGATGACGACCCGCCCACGTTGAAGAGATACTAATTCTAGAGAGAGCCACGCTGAGCCGAGGCGAGGCGAGCTGGTACTGTCGGTGGAAAAACAGCATTTAACTAGTTTTTCTCTCTGTCTTTGTCAGTTCGTCTGTCTTTTCACGTCTGTTCCACAGTTTTGTTTTGCTTCTTTTCTGCCCGGTGTCCTCGTTTGTATTGGTTTGTTGGATTCTCCTTTTCGTCGCCCGTCTTCGATCTTGTGGATTCAGCTCGGTTATTAAAGTTTTTTTGGTTTCTCGCCCTGCCGTCTGAGGTGTCCTGTGTTTGGGTCTTTTGTTTGCCAAACATAACAGAGTTACATTCATTAATATGACTCCGAGAGAGAAAATAAGCCATTAACACCGCAGAGCTTCAAGTGTCGCCGCAGACAAAAACAGAACACATTCAGCAGTTCGGAGGACTCAAAACAATCAGGGACTATAAATATAGCTGCTAACGATGTGTCAACAGAGAAGTGCTTTTTCTGTGACTGTGAATCAGATAAAATTAGATGCTGCAACAAGAGACGACTGGGCTTTGAGCTAAATCCTCACAAGCTCACGGTGACGATGCTAAAATGTTGATGTTCAGCAGGTTTAATATTAACTGTGTACAACACGGGCCAGAAGTGCCTTGAACCTGCATCATCTTTAACGACCAGCAGAGGGTGACACCACTGGTTGCACTGTCTATAAGCCTACGAGGACATGACCCTACTTCTCACTTGATTTATCACCTCAGTTAACAGTTTCCTGATGAGTTTACAGTCTCAATATCTAGATTCAAGTCGTCTTCAACACAGCGTGATGATCATTTTGTAAATTATGGTCCCATTTATTCAGCCGAGGGCTATCATGTGATTTAAAAAGTCATTACCATGGCGTGTTGTTGGGGTTCTTAGTCAGATCCAATCAGGTTATCCTCCCTCGCTCCACCCTCCCGTCCAACATATGGTCACTTATCAGTTCCACTTTATGTTTCTGGATAATTTTTAACAGATAAGTAAGAAGTAAGTAAGTAAGAGAACAGTAGAAGGAGCCGACACATCTCTGAAGTGTCCGTGATTCCTGCGACAGGTTTGAATATCTTCGCTTACAGAATCTGTACGTATGACTTGTTCTCGCACGAGGCCCGTTAAACCTGCGAACACGCCTGAGCTTGTTAGCAGTAAAATCGTTTTTCGTCGTCCCTCCTCATTAGTATTCTGGTCAGCGTCTTGAGTTTTACGACAGACAAGTTGACTGGAAATAGTCACAACCACGAACAGACGAGGCGTCGGTGTGAATCGAGATGAAGGATCGGTGTACTCACCGACTCCCAGCTCCCTCAGGCGGCTCTTGAACTCCGGCTTCTCCTCCAGCACCCTCAGCAGGTTCGTGGACTCCATGCGCTCCAGCTCCACCTTCCAGTAGACGTAGATTTTGTGATTGAAGCTCACGTAAACCAGGCAGGGGCTGTTCTTGCCCTCCTTACATGTGTACTGACCTGCGAACACACAATAAAACATCAACAACACCTCGTATATCACAGGAAGCTTTTACTTTTCGTGCTGTGGTTCAGTGTGTTGTGTGAATACAGATGAACACATCAGCTGCCCGGCTGATAATATTTCCCCCCTGAAGCAGAGCCAGCATCCACACAAACAGAGAAACCAATCTAATCTGCCTTAATGATCACAGAGAGCAGGCGGAGGGGACGGAGGACGGGAGGGGACGACTCGGGAGGTGCAAAGAAACAATCCACGGCGGAAACAGGCGGATCAAACAAAGTCTCTCGTCTCTTTTCTCTAATCCGCTAACAGCTGCACGGGCATATTAGCTCCCTCAAATTCACTGTGGCTCCATCAAACACTGCATAAAGATGTGAGAGGACAAACTGAAGAGGAGGAGAGGGAGTGTGAAGACTCGGGGAACATGAAGCTCAACGTTGCCACCTACTGGTGACATGGGATGTTTAGAAGTACCAGCCAAGGAAGCTGGGCTGTAGAGACTTACAGGGGGAGGATTTAATGTCCGGCCACGATAAAACAATGTGACGCAGCCAAAAAAATAAAAATAAAAAGAAGAAGAAAGCTGAGAGAAGCTATAATGGGTTATTTCTGAAGTAATCCCCTGAAAGTTGGTCAAAGTCTGTTGCATTTTCTCTCATTCTCATCCAGAGTGAACGCAGTTAAATCTGCATTAACTGCTTTTCTGACCGCTTAAAAGGTTAAAAAAGGGAAAGACGATATTACAGAATAAACACTCGACAGTCAAGACAAACACAAGGAGGCCGAGGAATAAATGTAAAAGGAATAAAAGCGAGGAAAAAAAACAAGCAAAATCACAGAAAAAACTCAAATACAGAGATAAAGAAAAGAGAATAAAATCAATAAAGGACGATAAGAAGATGACATCACATCAGAGGACTTAAGAACAGATAAAAAGACGAGGAGCAGTAAAAAGAGTAACGGATAACAAAAATAGATTAAAAAAAAATAGAAGCAGAAAAGGACTTCACATGAGAGGAATTAGAAACAGATAAGTAGACTGAGAGCAGTGAAAGGAAGAAAAAGATGATAAAAATAGAAACAAAAAACATAGAAGCAAAGGCTAAAAAAAAAAAGTGGGTTTTCAGAAGTCATTTAAAAGAAGTTAAGCTGATTAGCTTGTTAGCATATTGAATATTTGAGCTTCAGAGGCACTTGTAGGTGTGTTTTCAGCCTTTAAACAGAACAGGGCTAACTGTTTCCCATTGTTTTACAGTCGCTAAGCTAAGCTAATGCATGAGACAGTTTGAGGTCCCTCACCAGCACAGAAGGCGTTGACGTTCTCGTCAAACTGGAACCGAACCACCGTCCGATTGTGGTCGATGATGTAGGTTTGACCGTCCCAGGCACACGCGACCACCTCCTCTCTGCCGTCACCCTGGAAGCAAACACACATCCTCGCCATCATTAACGGATAAGGTGCTGACACAACTTGGTTATTTGATGAATCTTTAAACAGCAACTTGTCACCTTAAAGTCGCAGATTATATGTTTATGATCTCCATCAACAGACTGAGCTTTCAAACTGTTAAGACAGCGATGACATAAGCTGATTATTTAAGATTAAAAAAAGCTTTTCCATTGTTTAGTTGTTGAAAAGTTAAATCATTTTGATTTTTTTGACACTTTTTTTATGTTTTCAATAAAAATACAGTAACTTTTAGGTGAAATACAGCGTGATGGTGCCGATAACGGTAATAATAACCCAACAAAACCACATTTAAATACAGTAACACTTGTGCAAACTGGTGTTTTCCAACTGACGCAGAAAGGAAACACAAAAACCACAAAAAGAGGATCCACCACAGAAGAACGTTGAGCTGTAGCACCACAACACAGACTGAAAAAGTCTGACTGCAAATTATGTAAAATTGAGTTAATCTTTATCCATCTATTCATCTAAAAATGTAAAATATTATATTTCTAGACAAAGAACATATAAGGAGATGTCTTTTTCTGTAAATGAACATCTGTACTGTTTGGTAGAGGCTCATAATAAAGACACACCAAGTAAACAAATACATAAAAAAAAGATGTTATCAATTAATAATAATTAATAACACAAACTCACAGTAACGTCAAGCTTCTGCAGTGCGAACAGCTGATGATCCACCTGGACGGACCAGAGCAGCTGCTCTGAACTGTCCATCAGCTTCAGGGTACCTGAAGGGATTAAAGTCAAATATTAAAGTTCAGTTCTGTTTGTTTTTAATATTCTAATGTTATTAGAAGAAAAAAAATACAGCAATACTGATGTTTGTGTTCGTCTCTGACTTTTTATGAAAAGAGAAACAATGAAAAGTTACAAGTTTATTATAAAAAAGCAGAATGGATTCAACCCTGAGTTCAGTCCAGTAATAAATAACAAACGTCTTGTTGCCAAGAAGGTGAGAAACCCGATGCTGCTCTGAAACCCTCCTCACACTGTGACATCCTCGACAAACAGAAACTGAAACACAGCCAGTAATAGTTTCCTGGATATAATTCAAAAGCCTCTAATAGTATTTTAATTTCTGTTCTCTGTGTTAGCACATCGGGGTGTCGACAGGAGGGAGATTGTGAGAGTAAAAATGTTGGCAGCCGGAAGGCTTCGGCGACGATAATCCCTGAAGATCCTCTCTTCTTTAAATATTGATGGACTCTCCAGCTGCTCCCGGAGCCGTCTGCCAGGAGGAGTGTCAACACTGGCCGACAGCCACCGACACATGCTGGAGGGTTCGTACCGCTGCTGCATATACAGGCGACATACGGCACTTTATACCTGCCATGTAAATACATTGTGTTCACTGATTAGGTGGCTTTTAGTTCCGGTCCAGTTCGTTCACGTTTGCTTTACAGATTAACAAGGAACTCAGTGATTGGACAGGTTTGATTTCCTGCATCATCAGAACTACAGGGATCCATGTGGGGGAAATAATATGTTAAAATACAGAGAGAGTACAACTTTTTAAGAGCAATATTAAAGCACTTTTCAGGCACCTAAACCAACAATTTTCAAACAATGAAAGCCTTAAACATCACATCCAAAATGCTCATGACTCACCATCTAAAGTACAGAGCGCGAAAAGGCCACATTTAGAAGATTCCTCTTTTGAACCTGTTGAGAAACACAAAACATAACTTCTGAGTAACATACTGGATATACAGACGTGTTGTTTGTAGTTAATAACACTAGAACAGACGAAGGTTTTCTCCGGTACCTTTGCTGATGCTGCCGATGAGATGAGTGGACACGTTCTTGTTGTGTATCCGCCCGGTGGTCAGATGGAGAACTACGTCTCTGGAGGGTCCCTCGCTGTGAGCAGAAGAAAACATGTAAACAATCAGAGATTCTTATATTTGAACATCTGTAACTTTAGTTTGCAGCAGTGATGGTTTGTCTACCTCCCGGGGGTGGCGGGCGCTTCCTCTCCAAAGCCGCTGGAGTCGTGTTGCGTCCAGGAGCACAGCAGGATGGCGTAGCCGCAGCCCGGCTGAGACACCATGAGCTCAGGTAAACCTTCTGGACCCGGGTTCACTGACAAACTGTCCACCTGCACCACAGACATTATCATTCAACTTCAGGATGTAAATGATGAGCTCACGTTTAAGATAATTGATTCATCAGTCCACAGAAGTCTTGGTTAATTTTTTCAAAGCTTAAACTAAACTTTTGGCCATTTCCAGTTGACATAAACTTGCTTACATAATATGTCAGTCAACTATAAATACAATTAGACAATAAACTGTGTGATGGGCTTCCAAGTTGCTGGTCTGAGGTCTACCTGCCCCTCCAGCAGCCACTTCTTCAGCAGGACCAGCTGTGCAGTCCCCACGTCTGAACCGTCCGACGGCTCCTCCCAGCGGAAAGCTCGCACCACTCGGTCTGTGTAGCCGACCACCAGCTCGCAGCGCCCATCACCGTCTGCGGTACAGACACACACCATGCAGTCAACAACCTCAAGATGGATGTATAGCAGTGAGAAAGCAGAGCGAGGATTTACCGATGTCACTGATCAGGATGACTTTGGTGTTGGCGGGAATGTGTTGGGTGAAAAGAGGCTTCTGATCTTCAGAGGATGTGAATTCATGCTGACTGGATGAATCTGATTTACTCGCGGCGGCAGCTGTCAGGTCGAAGAGGTGAAACCAGCCCTCAGCTCCGACAGCGACCACGAAGTTCTGTCAGACGGAACAAAAAATACTCACTCTACCGCCAGAATATTCCTGATTCACTGTTGCAGATCATTCATCTTTTTATAACTCACCCTTCCTTTGTTGCAGACGTCTCCGACTGCGACGCAGGTCAGCTGGGAAAACAACAAATCATGAGGTGAGTGAGAGAAACAATCTCGCCATGAAATCATGAGCGTCGTCAGGTTTCTGTACTGACCATGCCCACACAGGTTCTCGTGATCCAGGGTTTGGTGTCGTCATTCTTGTACACGTGCAGCTTTCCACTGGTGTCACCGACAACCAGCTCGTTCAACTGCAATTAAAGGGAGACGGACAGCAAATTAACTTTTATATAATATGGAACAAATGTTGTCAGTTTTACAACCTATACTACTGAAACACTGTGACTGATTTATCTTCTGGTTGCTAAAATCAAGAAAAAGGCTGCATGCACAGAGCACAGCGAGGACTTTTCAACATTATTATGTTATAATGTTATTATTATTATATAGTTTATAATGTAATAATCTAAGTCAGCCAGATTTATAAGGAATTTTTGATACAAAGTGTGAAGGACATTTTGGTGCTCTCTGGTGGACAAACTATAGATAACAGATCTTTCTTGTCATTTATCAGCTAAAACATGTAGTGATATGGAAATATCTGTAATTAACTAATATCAGCTGATATATCAGCCTAGCTAATCAATCTGCTGGGCTTGATTACTTATCATCGAGCAAATCACTGAGTCTGGACTTTTGATTTTAATGAGCTGAAAGCCATAATCATCAAAACTTGAAATATTTCACTTTATTTGTAATGAATCTAGAATATGAAAGTTTCACTTTTTGAATTAAATTACGGTAAAAAAAAAAAAAAACTTTTTGAGATGCACCTGTAAAGTCATCAAAGTCATCAGAAATAAAACGCTATGCTGACATGAACTTTGGTGTTTTGTACAAGTTGTTTTGCATATAATATTTGAATATTTTGCACACAATGTCTTTTCGTCCTTGATTTGAGATGTGGTTAAGATACTTATAGGCATCCTATCTGGACAGAAACACAAAAAGTTAACTTCAACAAGATCTAGAGTTTCTGCAGGGACATTTTCTTTCCGATAACAAATACATCAGACTAAAAAAAAAGGCACCTTGTATGGAGGGTGCAGTGCTCTCATATCAGAGGGACATGCTGATGTTTAGAAAGATTTTAAATACTTTAAAGGTGCACTATGTAATTTTGGAGATTTTTTTATATGAACAAGTGGAATAAACAAACTGTCTTTGTTTTCATGACTGAATAAACAAACTGACCTTTAAGGACAACACAATGTTTATATGTGGCGGACCCCGCCACCTTTCTAGCTTCCAACAGTGTTCTGGGACCTTATTTTCCTCTGAGAACAGCTTGTTTATTCACTTATGGAGAAGATAAATATTTCTGACTTTATAATATTACCTCATTAATATCGTAAACATTAAAATTATGACTTTTAAGCCCTTTATGTCTACATTGAATCTGCATTATTTTCCAGGTTTCATTGCTCTGAACAGATTCACAGTTTGTTCAGCTCTGGATGTAACACTGCGCAGCTGTGAGCAGATAAAACTAAAATAAATAAAAAGTTAACACAGCTTCTTTACCGAGTCGTTGTCTGCATCTCCCAGACAGATCGCATGAGGAAACAGAGTCCCTGCAAAGTCCAAACTGACTCGCTGAACGTAGTTTAACGAGCGCATAGCTGCGAACGTTAGCTGTCAGTTTTAACCGTTACGGCAGACGGTCGCTGAGTGGACAGCTAGCTTAGCTGACGTTAGCTCCCAAAAGCTAAGGCGCTAACATCAACGTTAGCCTCTTCAGCATCGCTCGATATTAAAGCGCATCCTTCTTAATGAGCTGCTCTTTGAAATGCCTGTTTGGCGAATGATTTAAAAGCGTATATTTATGTTTTTAAGGTGAAATAGTTAGCTAGGTAGGCAGCTAGGTAGCACGCACGCTACTTCCTGGTAAACAAATGCACGTGACCACAGAAAGTACGGAAGATCATTCGTGACAAAAATATTTAAATCGCAAAACTTTAAAACGGTTATTTTTAGGATTGTGGTAATCAAATTGCACATTAAACACATCCATATGAAAGTGTATGACTTTGATATATATTTAAAAACGTTATTTAACATCTGAGATTTGATTAAATGTGGATTGGCACTGTTGTTTTATCAAATAAGGGAGGAAATAGTGACACCTAACGGTGGTTTACTGCACTACAACACAATTAAATACATTTATTTTTACTCCCATCTCTTCTTTGTTGCCTTTAATAAATAACAAAACAGGAAAAATATGTTTTTTTTTTAAATCCGAACCAGCAACATTCAGATCCCTGTATAATAAATAAATAAAATCACTACCACACATGTAATCAATTACTGGAGAGGATCTGTCTCAAATACCCAGTGCAGAAAAGTTCTGATCATGGCTTAAAGATATTTGATGACAAACAAATATCAATATTCTTCATCAGTTTCATCCAACAAAACATGTTTTCTTATATGTATGTGTGTGTGTGTGTGGTTTGTTTTTTTTTTGGCACATTCATACATGAAAAACAAACATCCAACAGCACATTTATCTTCCTTTCTCACTGCTACTGGAACAAACAAACAAACAAACAAACAAACATTATACCTTATATTTGCCCTTTCTCGTGTACATATAGCCTATATATTATCAAAATCATCTTAGCAAAAATTCACATGCACAGAAAAAAAATAATGCCTACAACAGAAAACACTAACAGAGCACTCTAACCATAAATCTTCTCATATATAAACTGTATCTGCTGAATCTTTATGTTTATTTGTTGATCTTATTTTTAGTTGTATTCACCCTTTAACCCCAACCATATCTTTCCATTACTGTCTGGTATTTTATAGTTTTGTAAAATGTGTGAGGGGAAAGGTCCTTTTTAACTCTCACAGTTAATTGTCCGTGTTGTCCTCTAGAGGGCGGTGTTTAGTTACAACTTGTCCTGTCGGGCAGAAAACCACAGTGAGGAGGAGGAGGAGGAGGTGTTTACACAAACACCACAGAGGCAGAAGTCCAGTACAGAAGAGGCTGTTTTAATAAACGCCATGTGGGTGAATTTCTAAGTTTTGTTTTTACATTTCTTGTCATTTTTCTCCTCACTTTGTTACATTTCCTGTATGTCTAAGTTGGCTGCAGCCAGTTAACATGCATGATGTCCTCCTGTATGAATGGTGTAAAAATAATAAAAAGTTGGCCATACAAACGTTAATTGTAACTTTCAGTGTAACTTGTCACTTCAGTCTGATACTTTTAGATGATGAGCTCCGAGTGTCCATATGTGCTGAAATGTCACACTATTTATAAGTTTGTGCATTTTTGGAAAATGTTTTAAATACAAAATGTCCTACAGAATCATTTCACTCAGGGAAAGTTTTTAAAAGTTAGTTTTTGCACATTCTGCAAAAGAGAAGCTGCTTCAAAAGATGCCACAAGGCTCAAATCTAGTCTTTAAACCGCTTTAAACATCCATCCACTGGTGCACCTGCCGAAAGAAAACAAAACGCGGTCAGAAAATCTGTTTTTAATGACAAACAAATTGGAAGATTATCCCTCACATCACACACAAAGACGGTTTGGATGATATGGCTGCTTGTGAGCGTTTTGTTTTATTGTCTCCGCACAAGCGAAAGAAAAGACAAGAGAGAAATACAGAAAGTGGTTAAAAAGAGGCGCCCAGATGTCATATTAATTATTACACTCAGCTATGACTGGAAAGCCCCTCAAGAAAAATGAGCGCCCTCCCAGCCTGAGGAAGACCAGCAGCGGCAGCAGAGAGGGAGAAAGTCCTCACAAAGCGCTAATTGGACTCTGGAAGCACACTGACAGGGCATGGATAGGTTTCAGAAAGCCTGGCGATGGCGAAGGGGTGCAGGGGGAGGCTGAATAGAACCCACGCTTCTTTTCTAAACTCTCTTGCTGGGCCAGAAAAAGGGAGAGAGAATGAGGGGGGAGGAGGGAAAGAAAAGAAAGTAGTGGTAGTGGGTGAGGGAGGGAGGGGGCTCTTCAATGCAAGCTTGATTTTGAATGCCACTGCCAGCGCAGAAAAATTGCACAATTTATTACAATCCCCCTCTTCAGGGCGCGCGTGCACGGACGCACGCGCACAGAAATAAAGAAACGCTGAATGGGGAGGAGGGGCGGGTGGACAGAGGTGATCTGCACACTCACACACACACACACACACACACACACACACACACACACACACACATACAGAAATAAACTGTATGAGTGTGTGAGTACACGCAAACACCGATAGAGAAGAACTTCATGCGTAAAAACGGAAAGAACACGCACAATCTGAAAAAAACTTTATTCTTCTGGTTCCAACCTGTTTAATTACACATGCACGCGCCACACATGCACGCACAAACACTCACACACAGTCTATAATTCATTGTACAAAAGACAGAAACATGGATAGAGGAAACTTCGTGCGTAAAACCCAAACTGTAAAACAATCCTAAACTGGTTCCCCTCTGTTCTATATGCACTGCACATGCACGCGCTCTTTCTCTCCCTCTCTCTCTCTCTCAAGCACACACACACACACACACACACACACACACACACACACACACACACACACACACACACACACACACACACACACCAATAATCTGAGGTAGGAAAGACACAAACACGGATTGAGAACTCCATGCGTAAAAACCGTGATCTTCTGGTTCCAACCTGTTTCTGGTTCCAACCTGTTGTTTGTGCACGCATGCATGCGCGAACACACACACACATGCACGCCACGCACACACACACACACACAGACATGGATTACTTGTGGAAAAGACACAAACACGGATAGAGAGGAAACTTCGTGCGTAAAACCCCGAGAAATTACGCACAAACTGTAAAACAATCCTAATTCTGGTTCCTCTCTGCTTGGTAGCACATGCACGCGCATATAAACAAACACTCACACACACACGCAAAAACACAGACACAAACAAACAGAAACACAAAAAAAAGAGGATGTTCAATAGATGTTCACGCGCAAAAACTGCAAAATTACGCACATTCTGGAAAGTAACTTGTTCTTTTCACAACTGTTTTTATTGCACGTGCACGCGCGCGCGCGCACACACACAGATACACACAGAGAAAATTAGAGAGGGTGTTACAGTTTGGTCTTGGTTTTGTTCCGCGCTGAAAGACGTGTTTTATTATTCTTCTCTCCTCAAAGCGACAATAATCGACAGAACTGGGCGCGTCCGCGCTACTGTAACCGCACCGGGTGTATCCAATCACACACAAAGCCTCCTGCGAGCCGCTTCTGAGGGCCCCTCCGCAGATCTGCGCCCCTCCGTTCCGCCTGTGCGCGGCTGATGATCTGCTCTAATCAAAGTGGAAAATTCGGCCTCTGTCGCACAATGGTGCCTCAAACGAGCGGCACTCAGACGCGTCTGTAACGTTCACAATAAAACTAGACGGCGTTCGAGTTGAAACGGCAGCGAGCGACTGATTTACATGCGGCGCTCTGAGATCTGGACCGTGAGCCGCGAGATCAGGCTGAGCTGTGTTTCAGCACCACGGTCTGGTCCAGAGGAAAAGGAAAAGTGGAGCACGGAGACACAATTTGAGAACAAACACAACTACAAACTTTCCCTTTTTCTTTTCTTTTTTTCATAACCAGACTCAAAATGCCCCAAATGACTGAGACTGTTTCGATGTTATGTGTTGAAATGAGAGTTTGTGCGTCAGCTCGGTACTCGGGAAAGTCCGGACACCAAACTTCACTTTGGAAAAAGTTCATCTTGAATTCTAAGGACAGTCTGAAACTGATCAAATATAACAGTTTATTCGTTAAAAGATCCCTAAATGTCCCCATGTGAGTGATTCTCTTGATTCTCTTCTTCAGAATATAAACTAAAACTAAAACTGTTTTCTTTGGAACAAACACACAAAGTGCTGCAGCTCCTCTCCGCTCCGCCGCTCACCTCTCTGACACTCGTGATGATAGAAAAGAAAAAAAAAAAACTCTCCACTGGCTGTTTGTTTAGTGCTTCAAGTGGCACGCGTCCGGCGCGCGCAACGCACCGGCACCGGGGCAGGAGCCCAAGGTGAATCCACGCGACCGGAGGGCGTGGCCTCAAACTCAACGCCGTCCAGACGTATTGAAAAGCAGTGGAGTCTGTCCTCGAGGACTCAGAGCAGCTTTGAGGAGCGCGCGAGGCAGAAGCCCAGCGGACCGCCCCCACCACACGTGAACGGCACGAGCGGGACGCACCGCCTCGAGACTCTGTGATTGTTTATAAGTTCTCACCGGGACTGGATCTCGCAGACATGATGGACATTAACGTCAGCCAGCAGCAGCTGATGCCGCCCGCGTGCTTCTTCTCGGCGCAGAGCATCCAGCTGAGCCCGAGCGGCAGCAGCCAGAGCAGCGGGAAGTCGGTGTCCAAGCAGCCGAAGCGGCAGCGCTCCTCCTCCCCGGAGCTGCTGCGCTGCAAGCGGCGGCTCAACTTCGCGGGCTTCGGCTACAGTCTTCCGCAGCAGCAGCCGCACGCCGTGGCGCGCAGGAACGAGCGCGAGAGGAACCGCGTGAAGCTGGTCAACAACGGCTTCGCCACGCTGCGGGAGCACGTGCCCAACGGCGCCGCCAACAAGAAGATGAGCAAGGTGGAGACGCTGCGCTCCGCGGTGGAGTACATCCGCGCGCTGCAGCAGCTGCTGGACGAGCACGACGCGGTGAGCGCCGCGTTTCAGTCCGGCGTCCTGTCGCCCACCATGTCGCAAGGATACTCCGCCGACATGAACTCCATGGCGGGTTCGCCCGTGTCCTCCTACTCGTCCGACGAGGGCTCCTACGATCCTCTCAGTCCGGAGGAGCAGGAGCTGCTCGACTTCACCAACTGGTTCTGAGCATCCATGAGGTGAGAACAGACTCCACGAGTCACCATCAGACTCTGTTATACACAAACAGTCATGATGAACAGTCCGATCAGTGGCTTAACCTTCTCTTTTCTTCCTCGCAGAAACATGGATCACCTGAATTTACTGTGGAAGCGCGCTTGGGATGGTCCCGGAGGAGGCTGGCTGTCCTCAACACACAAGACGTCTCAGCGTTTCGGTCCCTGCGTCCTCTAAACGCCCGGTCCTCCCAGACAGACTGACCGCCTGACAGAGAGACAAACGGCCTGAAAGTCCTAAAAAAAACTTGTGGAAAAGCAGGCCGGAGATCAGCGCCAAAGGATTAAATGAAGACGGGTGTCCTGACAGCGTGGGAATCCGAGCTTCTGTGCCCATAACACACAAAAAAGAAAAACCCTAAAGTGAATCCTTCAGCAGCACATTAAAAAAAAAACATTATTTAACACGTCGCTCTTCAACTATGCTAAATCCAATCACAGAAAGAACACCAACCCTTTTTTGGTAAAAAACCTCTCAGACGTTTTAATTCAGAAAATGCTTCCAAGTCTTGGATTTATTCTATGAAATTCTATATCGAAAAAACGCTTTTTTTGAAATATATTAAGATATTTTTGTATGTAAGAGATTTATAGATGTTTTGTACACATCGTTTTGTATATATTTTTGTCTATATATTGCGAAGTTGCTTCTATACCTCCTGCCTACGTAGACGTGTAGTCTATTCCTCTCTGGCTCTTCTGTTCCAGACGGAGTTTGACACTCCGACCTTCGATTCTAGCACCAATGTGTCTTATTTAATAGCAGAACCATGTTGTTTGCATTATGTCATGAAGTTCACAATGATCAAAACTTATGCAGCTATTGTCCAAACAGAGCGCGATGGCCACGCATTGTCTCTTTACACTGCCAGCTCTATACTGTCTTCACATAAACAGAAAAAAAAGAAGTCTTATAACCATATTTTCTACACTCTAGTCCAAGAATAAAATCATTTGCTACTGAGTTACTTTTCATGTCTTGTTTTTTTTGGGGGGTGGAGGGAACATTTGTTTCCAGCTTTCAACATGTGGTTAGCAGCTAACAGGAGGTGAGACAGGGAATGGTGGAGTCATAATGTGATAAAAAGGGACAAGAAGGAAAAAGAAACCCAACTTTTACGCACATTTTACGCACGATATTTTTCCTTCCTATCTTTTTTTCAAACTCAGCACACAGCGGCTCCTGAAGGAATGAAGTCACAGCTTTCTCAATTTCCAACTCTGCCAAATTTCTTCTATAATATCGGACAGAATCTAGAAAGAGAACTGATCCATTTTGCGCACGTTTTACGCACGATATTTTTCCATCTCATCTTTCCAAATTCAGCGCACTGCTGGCCCCCGAACGCCTTCAGCCACAAGTCCCTCCATGTCCAACTCTGCACAGCGCTCTTTTGTAACATCTCACAGCTTCTACAACAGAGCTGATTTAAAGTAAAGCTGGTGCCACAAGTGCGTGAAATTTAAAGCACCTCTGTTTATTCCATTAAAGCATAAAAACACCGATGAGAAGCGGTTTGTTTCTCTTCAGAAATGGGCGTCAAAGCAAACAAACACCAGCATAAACAAAGTTAATTTCATAAAACTGATGTATTACATTTTTTCCTCGTCATAGTTTGGACTGTGCGCCCTGAAGAGGCTGCAAACTGTTAACTGTTTGTCGAGTTTAGGAAAATGTAAAACAGATTTAAAGTTTTGAAACTTGGACTGGTGAAAGTATTCTCATCCAAACTACCCAAATAAAGTCAAACTTTGGGGCAAATGAAGGAAAGCAGCAGATGGAGGGGACGCCAGCGGGGTGAGCGCAGGTCGGGGACCACCAGGAGACCCTGAGGTGGAGTTTGTGTTTCTCCGAAACGAAGTTTGACAGGTAGAGCGGCGGAGCAGCAGCCGGACGCGTGTCCGCTTTAATGAGTGAATGGGGTTTGTCGGGTGGTCGAGTGGAGACACGGAGCTGAATTGGCTGATGGCGTGTGCCTCCTGACAGCCGCATGCCGCTGAACACACAGCAGTCACCACCTGGGTAGGGAAGAAAAGCCCAGTGTGTGTGTGTGTGTGTGTGTGTGTGTGTGAGAGAGGAGAAGAATGGCTGTTTTTTTTCTTAAAGCCTTTTCTCTCAATAAGAACTCAGAGATATAAATAAAAATAAGAAATTCACACATTTGTCTCTGATTCTGGAGAATAATGAAATATTTTATCCACAAAGGGGAAACGAACTGTAAAGCTGCGTGGTGCGTTCAGGGTCAGTGTGCAGGAGGCTCTGAAAGGAGGGTTCACGGGCCACCAGGGGGCCCTGAGAGGGGGAGGAGGGAGGAGGGCCCCTGGAACAGGAACAGAGCCGCAGCTTCACTGTTACTCACAGCTGTAGCAGTGAAGAGGAAAGTAATGCAGACTTTTCAATATTTAGAGGCTAATGACTTATTAAAGGTCCAATACGCAATCTGAGTCAAGAAAAGACGAACAAATAAATAAACAAGAGGAACAAAACAAAGACAACAAGAAAACTTTTGTCTGGATGGAATAAAAAAGTTACTCATTTGGGTTTTAACACATTTTATTTTTGCAACTTTACAAACAGAATAATAGTGAAAGATGTTGTCAGGCGCCACTTTTAATAAATCACGTCTAATAAAAGACAACATACAGCAGTATATCCAGTGAAACACACAGTCACTGTCACATAAGTAACTCACCTCCACCCACATACACACCCACAATGTTCAACATGTAAACACTTGAGAGTATTTTACTACATGTGATATAAAAACACTATAATAAAACTACATCTAGCTGTGTTTCCACTACAGGAAGTCTAAGTGAAGTTCTGTGGACGTTATTTGACCCCCAAAATGTTCCTGTTTGTTGGGGAGGAGGTCAGTACTTCCCAAAACTACAGGATGACTTCGCAGTGCTTAGGATTTCTGATTGGTTGAGTACACAAACTTTTCCTTTTTCGTTGGTCATTTTTCAAGTCAACACAGAGTCACAGAAGAAAGTGAACGACAGATGGACCGTCAACAGAGCAGCGAGTCGTCTTAAAACAAGCCTGATCTTCATGGATCTTTACACCGACAAGACATTTCTCAACATGAAATGCAGCATTCGAATGAGACAACACGTTCCAGACTTAAAGGAACAGTTCGTCGATTATTACTACAAGTTTCGTCCTCAACAATAAAACAATAAAATGTGTCTTTAGGTTAAATAAAGGTCAGTAAAATAAAGGCAGAAAGAGGAGAAACTGAAGAAATAATAATAAAAGTGTCCTTATCAATGGCAGAATTGAATCTATTTATCTAAAGAGTCTTTCTAAAAGCACTTTATTGTTTTTCTCTCTTTCTGTTTTACATGAGGACATACGCTGCTTACAGGACGTCCCTGATCTAACAATCCTGCTCTCGCTGCCTGTCAGAGCCCATTATGTTTCCCTGTCTGGCGGTCTGTCAAGCGTGTACGAGCGGCGGGAGAGCGCGGCCATGTCTAATTGGCAAAGCCGAGGCAAAACAATGGCTCGAACCGTATTAGTTGAATATCTCATTGAATATCAGTCATCAGTGTTGATTAAGTTGGATAGAAGAGGACGAGAGTCTGAGCGGCAAACTCACTGCAGCACTTTACTGCAGCACAATCAGACGTTGTTGCATCAGAAAAATTTACATAAGCCCGCCTCTGAGGCAGGGAGAGTTTGTAGAGGGAGGTTTTTTTAATCTCATGAACGCAAAATAAAAGTTGTGCGCTGCGTTTAAAGCTCAGTGGAACTGCTGCAGAACATTTCAGGACCACAGACAGCAGCTGTATGAAATGTCAGAAACTATAGAGGCCCACGAACTGTTGACTTCTCTTGTGGGGTTGTCTATACATATCGCTTTCTATCTGATCAATGATCAACATATCAAAGGATCCAGGTGGTCCAAGTGTAAGAAAATGTGACAGTTGAGTGAAATAGTCGTCCGAATGTTCAGGCCATAAAGAGGAAGAGATGTACGAGGCGTTCAATGCACATAAAACCATCCAAACACAATTTTTTTCTAGACATAAAAAACTAAACTCCACCCTTAACAGTGATCGTCCAATCACACCCTCGCAACGGTTTCTAGGCACACCAGCCTTTACACATGAGCGAAAGTGTAAGAAAATGATTTAGCAGTGTTTTTGTCTGCTATCCAGCTAACAAACTCGCTTGTGTTGCAGATCCAGACCTTCAGGAGGAATCAACACCTGGAAAATCACATCTGGTTCTGCTCTGATCCGGAGCCGTTCGACAGGAGGAGAGCTCAGAGATATTACTTTATAACTTTATTATCTCATCTTCACTCCTGTTTATGTAAACCTAGAGCTGCAGCAGTGATCTGTGGAGGTCTCCTCCATCTTGACTGCGACTGTTGAGAGGAAATGTACTGAACTCCTTGACGGCATTACAGAGAGGAGAGGGGGAACGAAGAGAGAGAACCGGAGTCTCTGGTGAGTGCTGAGTTCAGTCAGAGTTGACTTGAATTTCAACACGTAGACACACTCGTACCTTAGTGCGTGCTTTAACATGCTAACTCACGGCTCATGTACGATAAAGTAATCCGGCTTGGGAAGCAAAAACGTGAATAAACACAAACGGTCCTCAGGTCAAACTTGCTTTGCTGGCGGTGAATTCAACATTAAACCACCATTGTTGATGAAGTGACTGAGGCAGAGAAGTTCACTGATGAGGTAATGTTTTAAAGTTTTATTCACTATCAGTTGAGTCTCTATCTTTCCTCACTCTCTGACTCTATCCAGAAGTTATAACGACCGGCAACCGAATGAACAATTGTTGGAAACACAGTGGAAAAGTTAGTTGTTTTTTAATGCAGAGTTCTTACATATGATATTCTTTAAATGAGCTTCTTGTGCTGTGTTGAGTGTTTCTGTGGTAAATCCAGGTAAAAACTGTTCAAGCATTTGTACAGATTGTAGTTTGATGTCACTTAAAGACGCAGGGGAGATGATGTTGGTGACAGAAAGTCCCAGTATCTGTCTTCTAAACTTTTTTTCTCCACTCCGCTGCTCGTACTGAGTTTAAAGGTGAACAATCTTTACTTTACCCCAGCAGGTTGATCCAGTAATGAGTTGAAACCACAGCAGACTTATGTTATGTTCAATGCTGTTAAAGATCATAAGATTACTGACTTTACTACGTAACGAGACGGTACAGTACTGATGATTGTGGCAGTAACGCTGATACCTGAGCCACGCGGAGTTCAGAGGTTGCCGGAGTCGTCGAGCGGGTTGGAGATGACCGACCTGTGGATGAGCATGAAGAGCGGCAGGTAGGCCAGGAAGTCGAGCAGGTCGAGCGGCGGGATGTGCTGCAGCTCCAGCCTGATGGCCGCCTCCTGCTCCAGGTGGATCCCGCCGGCCTTCAGCTCCAGGAGCAGCTGCTCGGCGCTGATGAAGCCCTGCCGAGCGCCGCCGCCTCGCTGCTCCTCCAGGAGGAACAGGAACAGTTGCTGCGCGAGGTTTTGACATAAACGGTTAAAAATGGAGGAGAGTCTGAGGAGAGTGTGTGGGTGTTATTGTGTGCGCTGCCTCAGATTACCTCGGCCTGTTTCTAGTCTTGTTCGAGTGCACCTGTTTGCACAGTTAATGCAGTCAAGGTAATAATTGTTGAGGTAGAGGAGGAGGAGGAGGAGGAGGAGGAGGAGGAGGGGGGAATAATCCCTCTGGCAATTAGCCCGTTCCCCCCACAGCCTCTCCAGTTAACAACCCTATCCCTAACAGCTCTATAATTACACGGCCTCCTCTACCTGGCCGGCGGCTCAGTTTCCACACCCATGGCCACGGGCTTTCATGTCGCTCCTGCCTTTCAGCTCCTCGGCGCTTCCTCGTATGAATGAGGGCCGGGCCAGCTGGTCGGCCGGGCCCGGTCCATCTGAGATGAGCCGTGTGTCTCGGGCTGATTACAGGGCTGGGCGGAGTGGACGGCATGTTCACTGCTGGGCACTTTAATGAGATTAGGCTCTCGCTAATCTATGAAAAGGGAAAAGCACCCCTCTCTTTCTCCCTCTCTCGCTCGTTTCCCTCATTTCTATGCATGAGGGCCGAGTGTCTCTCGTAAAAAAAAGAAAAAAAAAGCAGCTAGCTCCACAAAGCATGCTTTGGAATTGCTCTTCAAAGTGTTTACCAGTATTTATTTCGTTGTAATTATACCCGCCGAGCCATGAAAGAGAGGCGGAGGTGGTGCTGGTGGCATGAATGTGACTAATGTGGGAGTTAATCTGACGTAGCACCGAGGCAATCAAGTGCACAAACAAACAGAGGCAGTGTGAGCATGCGGCGGCACACAGGACAGATCCGAAGACGTCAAGCTCGGCGGTGAAAAGACGTCCAGTGAAGAGCCGGAGTTAACGCTTCTGTGACGTCTTTTTTAGACGTCTTTCATCACTGCTGAGCAACTTTCAACATCAGTTCTGATAAAAACGATGTGTCAAATTCTGACTTATTAAAACAAGTTTACTATCTTCTGGATGTTTCCTGATGGGGTACATGATCTGCTGCTTTCTACTGTTCCATGTTTTTTCTGCACTTTTTGTGACGACAAATGTGACACAAAGTAAAAAACTGCAGAAATGTAACTCTTGGTGATGTGAAAAAAGTTGATCACCTATTTTTAGGAGGTTTCACTCCAATTTTGGCTTCAAAGCTGTATTAGTTGTCTTTTCAAAGTTCACTACTGATGGTTCAAAATGAACTTTTCAACTTCAATTACAAATCGTCCAAAGGAAAAAAAGTTTTTACGTCTACAGCCTCAACCCTCAGCACAACGCTGTGCTTTTGCTCAACCACTTGGTTAGGGTTAGAAAAACACCCTGGTTTGGCTTAAAATACTTCCAAGATGGTCCAACCTCCCATGAAAAACAGCCGGTTTTGACGCCACAATAATGGAAAGAAATATCTACAGCTCTCCTTAAAAATATCCAGTGGTGTGACTCAAACAACAAAGCAGATTTCCTAAATCCTAAGTAAGTTGAAAGATATCTAAAATGATTGATAAACTTTCACTTCAAACCCTGTAAGGTATTCAACTCTCTATCAATAGTGAAAAGTGAAAAGACGTCACAATCTCCTCCTCAGTGGACGTCTTTTCAACGTTGACAAAGGCATTGAATTGAATTTGATTGTCTTTTGATATGTTTTTCTCAGCCAGCAGAAGTTTGGGAGAATTTGGGAAACGTTACCTTCGCTTTGAAGAGCCTCACTTCTAAGGAGCGGAAGTCCATGTCGCTGATCAGAGATCTCATAAACTCACTGGAAGAAAAACAGCAAAGTGATCGAGTTATTTGGTGAAACTCAGCAAAACAACATGCGAGTTTAGCTTTCAAAGATATTTAGTGTTGGAATTTCATACAGATATGGGACTTAAAACAGAGAGTACTTAATGTGGTTCAAGCTGGATCCTACACTTCCCATAATGCATCTTTAATCACACCCCTTCTGCCTGTTGAATGTCCATGCTCTCACTTTGTAATGCAGATTTTCTGTTGTAAATTTGGTGTCAAGGTTATTTTTCAGACTTCCCAGTCGACTGTAATAAGATTTTAAGTGTCAAATCAGTGCAGTGAACCTTTAACTTTTGCCAAATCGCAATAAAAATAATTAATTATGAATCTTATAAAAGTCGTATCTGTTGGTAAATACTTTGGTTGCCACTCCAGACAAATGCAGCCCGACCTGTTTGCGCTGGCGGCTGGTTATTTTGGCGGGTGGGTCCCGTGCGATGTCGTGTTCGCGGCGATGTGATGGTAAAGTGTTCTGAGCCCATTGTGGTTGCTCACAGCGGCCTGGCTGCCAGACAATACGTGGGCACACGTGGACATCCCGCCACAGTAACGGATAAAACTGCTCTGCTTCTGGGACGGTGGGTGTTTGGGGGTCGGGGGAGGGAGGCTGGGTGAGCGGGGTTCGTGTGGAGGTTCGGGGAGGGGACGGAGCCGCTGATCACACTCTGGTGCAATGTGACCACTCGCGGACCGACAGAATCTAGGTCTGCTGGGATAATTAGAGGGAGACACGGCCGATTGTGTGGGGACGGACCTCTCCAGTCCAGCGTGTGGCACGGCGACGGCCGTCCCTCCTCTAACGAGCGCCCGGTGTTAATGAGCCCCTCCTCGCCGCGCGCTCAATGGCCTGTTAGGGCGAAGAATGGCCGAGCGCTGGGCCAACGAGTGCACCGCACGCCTGAGCGCTCCCCCGCGCCGCGATTGGCCCTCGTCCTCCGGCCGCGGCGCGGGCCGAGGCTTGACGGGGATGAAGCGAGACAGGGCAGCTAATGATCATTAATTGCACTTGGTTTGCGGTAAAAGAGTCCAAACGCTGGTGCGCTGAGGACACTGGCGCGATAATGGCGAGCGTAAACGAGGGGCTGGGGAGCCGGTGGCGACGGACTGGGAGGATAATAGCAGCCTAACCCATTTTCTTTTGTCGGCGCTGCTCTGGCACCCCGCTGGGGACAACACAGCAGACTTCTCGCTTACGTAACGCCCCAAAAAGTTTGGCGCCCTCCTCGTTGGGGGAGCTGGTGTACAGTGAGGCGGCGGGCAAAACAGATTCTGACCTAGTTTGAAGTTGACAGAATTGGTAAGTTGTTTTGGGATATTTTTGAGCGGGAGGAGGAGGAGGAGGAGGAGGAGGAGGAGGAGGAGGAGGAGGAGGAGGAGGAGGAGGAGGAGGAGGAGGAGGAGGACAAGGAGGAGGAGGACGAGGAAGAGGAGGAGGAGGAGGAGGAGGAGGAGGAGGAGGAGGAGGATGATGAGGAGGAGGAGGAGGAGGACAAGGAGGAGGAGGATGAGGACGAGGAGGAGGAGGAGGAGGAGGACGGAGGCAGGAGGAGGACGAGGAGGAGGAGGAGGAGGAGGAGGAGGAGGAGGAGGAGGACAAGGAGGAGGAGGACAAGGAGGAGGAGGAGGAGGAGGAGGAGGAGGAGGAGGACGAGGAGGAGGAGGACAAGGAGGAGGAGGATGAGGACGAGGAGGAGGAGGAGGAGGAGGAGGACGAGGAGGAGGAGGAGGACGAGGAGGAGGAGGAGGAGGAGGAGGAGGAGGAGGAGGAGGACGAGGAGGAGGAGGAGGAGGAGGAGGAGGATGATGAGGAGGAGGAGGAGGAGGACGAGGAGGAGGAGGAGGATGAGGACGAGGAGGAGGAGGAGGAGGAGGAGGACGAGGAGGAGGAGGAGGAGGAGGAGGAGGAGGAGGAGGAGGAGGAGGACGAGGAGGAGGAGGACAAGGAGGAGGAGGACAAGGAGGAGGAGGATGAGGACGAGGAGGAGGAGGACAAGGAGGAGGAGGACAAGGAGGAGGAGGATGAGGACGAGGAGGAGGAGGAGGAGGAGGAGGAGGAGGACAGAGGAGGAGGAGGACGAGGAGGAGGAGGACGAGGAGGAGGAGGAGGAGGAGGAGGAGGACGAAGGAGGAGGACAAGGAGGAGGAGGAGGAGGAGGAGGAGGACGAAGGAGGAGGACAAGGAGGAGGAGGACGAGGACGAGGAGGAGGAGGAGGAGGAGGAGGAGGACGGAGGACGGAGGAGGAGGACGGAGGACGAGGAGGAGGAGGAGGAGGAGGAGGAGGAGGAGGAGGACAAGGAGGAGGAGGAGGACAGGAGGAGGAGGAGGACAAGGAGGAGGACGAGAGGACGGAGGAGGAGGAGGAGGATGAGGAGGAGGAGGAGGACAAGGAGGAGGAGGACGAAGGAAGAGGACGAGGAGGGACGAGGAGGACGGAGGAGGAGGAGGACGAGGAGGAGGAGGAGGAGGAGGAGGATGTGGAGGAGGGGGGAGAGTTTGTGGCTTCGGTTCTGCCGCCTCACGTTTCCTCCGACATCAGCCCTCCTCGACTCATTTCCAGGAACGAGGAGACTTACGGTAACTCTCGGCTCACAAGCCCGAGCAACAAGTTCCCCGACCTGCACAATGACTGCAGGAATCCCGTGTGGCGACGTGCTTCTTGGCAGATCATGTGACTCGTGTGCCTGAGGGTATGCGGCGCTGTGTGAGGTGGACTTGTCGGGGAGCACAATGCGACACAGGGGGACAGATGGGCCCGAGTCAAGGGGCCAAAACAGCGCGGCACAGAGGGCGAGAGGTAGCCGGAGAGATTAAAGACGCGGGAGGGGACGGACAATTAAAGCTGAAAAGAAAAAGCGAGGGGGAGGGAGGGGAAGGGTGCAATTAGCGCGAGGTGAAAAACTGGACGGGGAGAGAGAAATATAAAAATGCGATGCGGGGAGAGGCGGCTCGGATTTCAAAGCCTTACGTGATCAGAAAAGGCTGATTGTGTAACTACTGTTGCAGCTCATTTCTCGGATGGGATTAGAGACAACAGGATTAACTGAGACAGGTAAAGAGGATCAATTTAGTTCAGCCGGGATGAGACGACAGAAGGATGCTATTGTTTTTCCCTTGTTTCCAAACGCTGATCTTCTCTCTTATTATCAAAATGGCAAAGAGGGCAGTTCTGTGCAAAGAGCTTTAATATGCTCATTCATTCTGATTACTATAATTGCCTCTATAGAGCGGAGACACCCTGGTCTCCCTGTGCCAGTCGGTCTCCAGGCCTCCGCTAACACACAGCACAAAGGGCCGGCCGTAAATCAGGGGACCCGTGACCCCGGCCCCGTCCTCGCTGAGAGGCAGCTCTGAGGGCTTCGGGAGCAGGCCTTGACCCTCGGAGACCTCCGGAGTCGGGCCGGCTCCACACACTCCTGTCTGTAGGAAGCTATACACCCCGGGGCAGGAGCCCGGCGATGTGTGTGGGAATCCTGCAGCATATGGGGGCGAAATGTAGAGACACAAGGCCGAGTTCAAGCCGGTGGGATGTTTTCTGTCCGCCGAGGGTTCAACGCAGGGCAGAAACTGTTATTGATTAATCCGCAGATTATTTCCTGGATCCATAAAATGTCAGGGAAATTGTGAAAAATGCCTTTTTACGAGTTCCCACGGCCCGAGATAACACCCTTAAATGTCTTTTTTTTTTTGTTCGACCAGCGAGCCGAAACTCAAACGTACTCAGTTTATTGTCATGAAGGCGAAAAAGCATCAAATCTCCTAATTTGAGAATCTGAAAATAGTTTTCAATTATCAAAACAGTTTCAGGTAAATTTTTCCATCAACTGACGAACTGATGATGTGATTAAACATCGCAGCTTTAGTTAAATCTACATTTAATCACCAAAACTACAAACAGGATTAATCATTAAAGTCGTTTCTTATAAATAAAATGTCTAAAATTTGAATATTTGCTGGTTTTCTTCCCTTAACTTTGGAGTTTTGTTGGACAAAACAAGTTAAATTCATTCAGACGTCCATCGTATGTATACATTTAAATAAACTAGCATGATATCTGGAGATACGCTGCTGTTCCTGAGGGCTGCAGCTAATCATCATCCTCATTATTGATTGATTGTTCAGAAACCCATGAAAAATGCCCATGCAAGTGTCCAGAAGTGAAAGCAATGCCTTCACTACTTTTTTATCAAGTAATGTTTTTGTGATTGTATTGTTTTCTGTCTTGTCTAAAGATCTACGGAGAGATTTCTGTTATAAAGTGTTTGTTTTTACTGGAGAAGAGTTGCAACACTGCACTAAAAAGCTGTGTAGGATTCATATTCAGATCCTTCAGTTCGGTCAGGAGTCCAAAAACTAAATATATCCAATTGAAAGTGATATAAATCACTCACATTGCTAAAGCTAAAACCAGAGCGTGTTTTGCTGTATTTTTGCTGATAATGTTTGTATTTCCACTGTGTCTGTATCAATATTCCCTCATTCTACCAATCAATGGATCCTTTAAGTGCTGCTGAATTATCACATCCGAACTCATGACTTTGACTTCTGAGGTCACGCGACATGTTTGAAGCGGATCAAAGCGAGCCCCACACACGTCGCCAGAATCAGCGGAACAAACCCAGCGTACACACTCTGATTCTGGTTTATGGCGGGTCAGCCACCTCCTCCTCCGCTCCTCCATTCAGGAGCGTGTCAGCCGATGGTCACTTACTCCATGGTGGCGATTTTCTGCGCCAGACTGGAGATCACAGCGAAGAGCCTCAGGTCCACGAGTCCATCTGTCACTCTGAAGTCCACCATCTCCAGGATCTGAGGCAACATGAACAACGGATGTCAAGTCAGGCTGCTTTTAAGATCTCTGTGTGGGTTTGGAGGCTCTGATTGTGGACAGGTGAAGCAGAAACCGACCCTGTAGACGTAGATCTCCTCTTCGTCAGACAGCAGCTCTGGAGGGATGATGTTTTTAAGAGCGAGCAGAACCTGAAGGCAGGAGATGTAGCCGTCACCGTCACTGTCCTCCTGCAGAGGAAGACCATCATCATCACCATCATCATCAAGATCATTAGTTCCTGACCTCAATGTGAATTTTCAGGGATTTAAGTGGCAAAAGTATCCAGTATTTCAGAAAAAATAGGCAATTTAGAAAAATATATAATATAATTTTGAGCAAACATCTTGGAAATATGATTTTTTACTCCTCTATTAAACCTTTAAATTGTCTTGTGGGCCCTTAAATATTTCTTGGGAACCCCAAAGGCTGAGAAACATTCATCTAAATGAGCAATAAATCAATTAATCTGCAACATTTATGACTATTTGAGTCATTTTTTAAAGCAAACATACCAAAACTTCACAGGTTTCAGCTTCTTAAATGTAATTTTATATCTGTTTTTTGTCTTTTACAGTATTAAATGGAATAACTGTGAGTTTCAACTGTTGGACAAAAGGGGTCATTTGAATGTGACTACACGACGGAGAGGAGAAAAGAGAAACCATCACTTTATTCTTAATTGGAAGTGCTTTAATATCACAGTGAGAATAACCCTCAATAAAAAGGGATGAAATGTCTTTTCACTTACGGCCTCAAAAGCTCTTTTGTACTCCGCCAGCTTCTCCTGGCTGAAAATGCAATACTTTGCCAAGAAGTCGACTGCAAGGAGAAGAAACAGAAGAAAAAAGAGAAACCCATTAGAGCCTGATGAACCTTAACTGGACTCTCTGACGGCACGGGAACAACATTTCTGTCTGAAAGTCGGGTTTTGAGTGATTTCCAGCTCGAGCGACAACATTCGGCCTCTCTGTGTGTGCAGAGAGGATTAGAGCAATATTTCTCTCCTCTGGTCACACCGGGGTCACCGAGAGTGGACAATACAGGGCGACTGGTTCACAGGGAGTCCAGTTGGCCTTGACTGGCGGGGGGGCAGAGCGGCACTCGGCTGCTGAATAGACGCTGCAGCGGTCAAGAGATTGAAACGAACCACAATATTCTGCTTCATCAGGAGAAAGTGTAATGTAAGGCAGAGGATTAGTGTGATTAGCATGAATAGTGACTGACGGTCAAGATGATAGAAAGCAAGGAATGAGAACAATTATGACTCTGACAACAGACAGAACATAAGTAACTATTTTGATAATCGAGTACAGGTTTACGTCATTTCTCTCTCTGGTTCCTGCCTTTTAAATGTGAGAATCTGCTGCTTTTTTGGGGGTTTATGTGATAAAAGTACCGCATAAGGCTCAACCCGTCCGATGAAGTCCTTCGCCTGGACCCTCAGTGTGCATTCAGAACCGAGAGGACGCCATATCCACTGTCCTCCACTCAGCCTTCAGCCGCCCTGAGAGCAACAGCAGCTACGTCAGGATGCTGTTTGTTGACTTTCAACTCACCCATGAAGCTGATTGGAAAACTAAACACTCACACTTCAGTACAAACTCTGCAACTGGATATTGGACTTCCTCACAAACAGCCCTCGTCCTGTTCACACTGAACAACCATGACTTCACTCCCAGACATCAGGAGAACTCTGCTGAGAAGTGTGAGGACGACACCATCATCAACGGCCGTATTATGAACAATGATGAGAGTTTATACCCGGAGGAAACCAACAATCTTGCAGAGCATCAGCTCCCAAAGGAAAATTAATAGACGACACCCACCCATCCACAGTCTGTTCACCCTGTTGCCGTACCACCAGACTACAGATCAGCTTCTCTCTCCAGGCTGTGAGACTCCTCAACACTTCAACGTAAAAACAAAGATCTTCTGCGTTGTAGGATGTCAATTAGATGAACTTTGGCTCTGAGAAACTCGAACCTTTTCATTCATTTCTGATATTTTACAGACAGATTGATGAAAATGAAAATAATTCAACATGTACATCTGATAAAACCTTCACTCAAGTTTGTGCCTCTTCACGTTTGAGACTCTGTCTTTGATTTTGACGTACAAGCTGCAGAAATAAGCGATTGTTTTCGTAAAAATATAATAAAACTCTGTTGTGTTTTTCGTGACTTTGTGACTCTGAATGACTCATTTATCTCCACTCAACATTTAAACCTACTTGTATTTTACAAACACTGTTCCTTATTTATTCAACTCCAATCTAATGCTCACCGTTAAAGTCTCCAATATAAAAACGATTATTACACGAGGGGGGCAGACTGAGACTGACATGAATATTTCAGTAGGCAAATTTGGGAGGGAGAGCGACTTGGGGAAAAAAAAAAAAAACGGGGGTAGAAAATGGGGCTTTTAAGCTGCTGCCACTTCAATTTAGGAGATGAGAATGAGTCTACTGAATAATGGATCTATTCATTGGTGTGGAGAAGAAAGAGGAGCAACAGAGTTGATATCAGTCTGGACTTAAACCCCTGGACCTCTGGGGTTTCTCCGCAGTGGCAGGGGGGCTGTTTGAATCTGCCATTTATCAGCTTAGGCCTAATCAAACCCAGGCCTTCCGTGGCCTCGTCCTTTCACATGCAAAATCTTACATTCGCATCGAGTCAACTTGACTTGTTAAAGCTTGATTGATCAAAAAAAACCTGCGGCGCATCTGTTTGCAAATATCTGCAGGACGAGGATCTGGAGTCACACACAGCAGCCCGGCGGGGATTTAAAAGTCCCTTCAAAAGACTCGAACGCACACGGACGGCGGCGGCTGCATCAGGGCGCCGGTCAATCTGCTAGAGTGAACCGGCAGCTTGTGGAGGAGAGTGAATGGATCCACCTTCTCTTTTACAACCGGCAGGCTGAGGCTGAGCTGCACTGACCATCTGGAGGAGAGTGAGCAGTTGACCCGAAGTGACTTCAGTCCAGAAACACACCAACATGTTGATTTAAAAAAGGGCAAGAACCAATCAGCTGTGTGTGAGGAGGTTAAAGTTGTATTATCACCATACTGAGTCCGTCTTTTTTCCACAGGTGCAACAGCAAGTTGGATTTAAATCTTCTTCCTGACTGTAGCTGACTCATCAACAAGCCCCATGGACACAACACAGTACATCAAACTGGCAAAAGACAACTTTTTTAATTACTGAGTGCTCAGAGCAACGGCTGTAAAACCATCCCACCATCGATTGGTTCCCTTTAAAATGCACATTTTCACTACACGATTAGCGGCCACACAAATTCACAATAATGATATTTTCCAGATATCTATAGAAAATTACAAATAAATTGCAGTTTACTGTGTGTTTTGTCTGTTTTTTTGGCAGATTAAACACACTCCAAATAGAAAGTGTAGGGAGGAAGAGACAATCTGTCACCTTAACTGTAAAAAAAGTGTATAAAAAGGGCATTTACAGGCTAAAGTATTGGTGAAAAGGGAGGTGTGGCAAGCTACACAGGGCCTAAAATCTGGGCTGGCTGAGTCACACAATGTTATTATCACTATATATATATAAATATCAAATTTTGAACATCACAATTCTTGTCAATATCGTGACATCGCAACACTCCTCTTAGGATAACTATATAGTTTTAGTTCAAGAGAGTTCAAACTCAACATCAGTCCTGACACACACACACACACACACACACACACTCTGTGGACCTGCAGCGGTGCTGGAGGAGGTCGGGGGGACCCCGGCTGAGGGGAGCACTCCGTCAGGGAATCATCGGGACAAAAGGTGCAGTGGAGTGAGAGATTGAGGGAGGAAGCGAGGGCGGGTGGAGGCGCGGGACAAAGCCCAGGCAGCAAAGCCTCCTGCCTGATAGCCTTATCTGATTCCACTCCAGCGCTTGATGGCTTTTTTTTCACCCGGCCTTTAAAGCGCACAGGTTGTGCCTTTGGTGTGAAGCCTAGCAGAAAATGTTAATCAAGAGAGGGACTGTGTGGAGAAAAGGCGAGAGAAAGGGGAGAGTCACTCCGCTGAGGCCGTAATCTGTAATGAGACCGAGGCGATTCAGTTGCAATTGAGAGAGGAAGAATGGGGCCGTGATGATGATGAGCAGGGAGGGTCGCTCTTTCACCGGCGTTTGTTTTTCTGTTTTGTTCCTTTTCTCCGGCGGAGTCACTGCTCGCTCACCGGTCCGCGGGCCGCAGACAGCCGCGGGTCACAACTCATTTAACACACACACACTTTCCAACGTCTGCAGCTGACAGATGAAAAACAGTGCTGACTGCTCGTCTGACAACGACTGGTACTCATCTGTGTATGATTTATATCTCCCACGGTGACCTCCGTGATTTCACGGCAGCCTTCTGCCTGAACGGTGTCAAAAACTGTCGGGTGTTGAAAGATGGAATCAAATGTCCGGTCAGATTCACCGCTTGGTTTACTTATTTCCTTACTGAATCATAATTTTACTATTTTAGGCATTTTATACTCTTGATATAGGTTGAAAACTTCAGGAACAGGCCTCAATATTACCAGTATTATTGTCAAGCATGAAATGCCGTCATTTAATGTTTCCAACTTCAGACTGGATTCTATTTGGATACGTTTTTGTATGTTTGTATGTAAGTTTCAATTGTCGTTGTATATATTCATATTTATATTTAAATCAGCCTAATACAATACATTAATATACAATTTAATACATTAAAGTATGAGATATTTAACCACCAGAACACATGAACTACACTGAAGTCAAACAATGAGAAGGCAGCTGCTGAGATCTGCTGATTTTAGCAGGACATTAATTGTCTTTGATCATTCTGACATCATGAATCGATTCAGCTGCTGTCTCACATGATTAATCATGTGAGATAGCAACTGAATCATCCAAAATGTGAGAAAGATCAGACAGTGAATATCCTGTTCAATATTTAAGGGTAAATCAACGACTAGAGTTAGCTTTAGTTTTAGCTAATGCTATCTCACAGGCTCGGCCTCTTACTGTAGCTGTCGAGTCAGAAATTCAGAAACAGGTTATAACTCAACAAACTGAGAGACGTCTCAAAATGTGATCTTATTCCAGAACAACTCTGTATGGTAGTGAGTGAAGAGATTCAAATCCTGTTTGAGTTGTGTCATGAATCACATATATGATGTTTGTCACTTTAAAAGATCATTGTTCAACTTCAGAAAGTCGCAGTTTGTCATAAAACTAATGAAATATCAGACTGTGAAAACACACAATTACAAAGACTACACAGCCGACAGTCGTGTTAGTGATGTCATCTCGTTAACGTTCACCAAAACCCGTAATTTAAACTGTATGGAGCTGCTCCTGTGTGTTAGCCAGTTGTCACTACGACTTTCACCTTTGTTAACACTTTTCCTGCGCTCAGCTGGCGGCCATGTTGGTGTTGATGACGTTCGTTGAGCGAGACGATGTAGTTCACTAAACCAAATGTTATCTATTTTACTTGATTTAAGACAAACTGTGACTTCCTGAATGTGCAAAATTATCTTATAAACGACAAGGTTTGGCCTCTTTTTTGTGGAAACCTTGTTTAAAAACTCGCTCGTATCCCTTCAGGTATTCGCTCTACTGACCTGTGAGGCGCCTAAATTGAGAATAAAACAGTTTATTAAACAGACAGCACCTTCGTAAGTGACTTGTCAATCAGTGTCGGAGCGAGGATGGGATTTATAACACACACACACACAGGGACACACACACACAGGGGTCTATTGTATCTCTAACGAGTTCACTCTGTTTGTTGCTCTCTTTCCCGCTTAATCCCAGACTTTTGTTTCTGCTCGTCGTCACACTGTATGAAGTGTCCTATAATTCCTTTAACAAAGGTCACATTGAGCCGTGGCGAGGAGGTGACCCCCTTTTCTAATAGCAGGAGAATGTCAGAGTGCAACATGGCCCACATATACAGCCCCGAAATATGTGATTAAGAGCGCGAATATGGAGCAAATAGCATTCACACACACGGAGATAAACAGAGTCTAAACCGATCTTCAACCGCTGATAGTCCATGAGAAATGGGTTTATGGGATGTTTTGGGTTTAAGTGCTTAAATATGCGATGAGCCTGTAAATCTGCCGCCTCGACGGGACGAGACAAAAAGCCATAAAAATATGAAGTGTGCTGCCGTGAGATAAGGAGGTGAGAGGTCTGAGCGCCGAAGCGGACCTGTAAACCAGGCCAGGCGTGTCCTTTCACAATAGTATAGAATGAGGCATTGTTGGCTGTTTGGAACCGGTGCCGAATCAAAGGTAAAGATCGATATCTTATCTGATGGGAAGGCGTTCCAGGGAAAACACCGGACTGAAGCAGACCAGCAGGAGGCGAAGGAGAAGAAACGGAGCGAGCAGGTTTTCAGACTGATAAAAGCAGCCGGACGACCCACGCGTGTGCACAGATTACATGTTGTTTGAGCTGTTTCAGCCGTTGTGATAATGATCTCCACATCTGATCATCAATTCACCGAGCAGCAAACTTAATACTCCCTCGACCCTGACATGAGTGTGATGAAATGTGTGTCAAGCAGATTTATCTGAGCCTGTCTGAGTCATATTACTGGAAATGATGCTCACACATTTATAAATCTACATGACTTGATATTTTTAATGTGAAAATTAAAGGTCCAATTCGTAAAATATGACCAGAATTCGAATCAAAGGGGGACAGCATACTCACGTAGTAACCGACAACTGCTGCTCTCAGCTAGCTTTCCTTAGCAAATTAGCTTGCGACAGGGAAAACAGAGGTACAAGAATATTTCATTTATTGACATTTTGTGAGTTTATTTTGTTAATTTACGACACTGGACGGCATTTATCATGTCAGACTTTGGCCTCTTGTGGTACAAAGTGGTATTATGAGTCCAGGGCTAGCGGGTTAGCATGCTAACGTCAGCAGACATCACTGCAAAATGGACAACTTTGACATTTTTAAATGTTTTAAACTAAAATTCTGGTCATATCTTACAAATTGCACCTTTTAGTCAATGATTATGAGATTCAAGGAAAACTAACATTGCTTCCTGTTTACTGCCCAACATGCAGGTCTGCTTCAAGGAGCTCTGGGGAACATAAAAGTTATATTTTCATTCAGTGTTAATTATCAAAATACACTGTGTTTCACTGAGGTCGCTCCTTCCTTATTAAACATTTGTGAAGAAGATTACAGGGACAGTAACTCCAAATCAAAACTACATATTTTTCCTCTTACCTGTTTGGATGAGAGGCTCCTCGGCTGAGCTAAAACATTAGCGAGCCTCTCAACCATGAGAAGCAAAGATTGGAAAAAACAAAGATTATCATGGAAAGTGTTGACACTGCTTTTTAACCATTTGATTTGGGTGCCTAGGTTTTAATCATTAATTCGTCACTGGAATGAAAATGTGGTATCCACAGCGTTTACAAATGGAAAACATCTCCTTTGTTCCACTGTGTAAATCACCATTATGTGACACTACACCTGGCAGTGGTGACGCATAGTGATGAATCACACGTGTCGGCCGTCTCAAGTTACCGCTCACAATACGGTGAACTACTAAGTGTTTAGAGGACAGAGTGAGTCAGTCTGAGAGGCTCTGAGTGCAGCTTGTTTTCATGTGTTCCTCACCGAGATCAGAGAAGATTTAATGTGGCTTTTTGTCCTGAATTTAAATCACCTGTTTTCAGTTTTTTCTGTTGGTCTGCGACACAAAAGCTGCAGAGATTCTACTTTTATTCAACGCTGTAAAACAATGAAACATGAGAACTGAGGTGTAGCCTTGATCATTTGTCCGAGCAATTACAATCATGGATTTTTATGTTCTCCAGACAAGCAAACCTCTCGTGGTCGTGGTAATAATGACTGTCCTTTCTCAGTGGACATCACCTATCTAATAGCCCCTTTTAGATAGAAAAGGTGGCACATCTGCAGCAAGGTAAAGGCTGCAATGTGCCGCCTTGTCTGTCTAAAAGGGAGGTGTAATATTCCTCCTTTTCCAAACAGCCTCCACTTTTCCTCCTCTGGTAGGCGTCAACATGTGACGTGACGTGAAGCAGGAAGTTGGGCGTGAAGAGAAGCAGGGCAGTTTCTGCTTTTCTCCCAAAATCCTCTTCCCGTTTAACATTGGGGCTTATGGGGCAGTTGCTGGAGTTTGTGTCGGTTAGACGCAGATAATTCAAAAACCATACATCCGCCCGATAAAGTGGACACGTTGCCAGACAGAAGACAAGTGTGGCTACGTTCTTGGAAAATATCACTATTGTAGTGTGAAATCTGTGGCTAGGATCGTCATCTAAAGAAACATTTTCGGAGAGTTTTTTTCAGGCTCCCCCACTCTGCCAGTTGGTGCTGCACGAACATTCTGCAATACACACACATTGAAAATCCTGAATTTTTCTGAATTTTTTCCGAAATCACTCACGATCAATTAAGGGTCACCTTTCAAAAACGAAACATCGTAGAAAGAAAGTTCAAATACAACTCAAATAGATAAGACTTGTGCCTACATTTTAAAGTTTGAATGGTGTCTCTAGGTCAAAGTCTGCCAGAGCAGGAGATGTTTGAAAAACGATGATTTTGCGACTTTTTGAACCCGTCCCATTCATTCCTTATGGGACAATTTTTCGCAGTTTTTCTTCAAAATAAGAGCTTTACATTGCACCCCATCGGAGTTTAGAACTGGGTTCTTAGCGGGGGGCTTTTAATTTGAAAGTAGCGACCGCTATTAGCTCGCCGCTACAACAACAAGCGGACAACCAAGACAGCTACAGAGAGTGAGGAGACGCTAGCATCTCCCGGATCTCAGCGGCTTTCCAGCTGCTCATCTTCGTGGATGAAGTGACGAACTGACTGCTGTGATCAGCTGTTTCCTGGTTTTAAAACTCCCGGCTGTGGGTGCGCAGCAGTGCACGTCATCCACACCTCCGCCCATCTCAGCATTTGCCACCACATTGCCGCCTCGGATTTACACAGCAATGGAGGCGCAAATAAGTGTACAAACAGATTACCAATCTGCCGCAGGCTGTCTAACTTCGAGCGAGCCACCAAAAGGACAGCAGATTGATGGCTTACTGCCCAGAATAAAAACGGCTTGTGAATCGACTTCTGTTTTTGGCATCTTTGTTTTTTTGGGGACAAGAAACTCATCAGAAAACGTTTTACTGAGGTAATAAATCAAGTGAGAAGTGGAGTCATTTTCTCATAAGCTTTCATACAATCGGACGTCTTTTTGAAACCAGCTGAGTCGCCCCCTGCTGGCCATTAGAAAGACTGCAGCTTTAAGGCACTTCTGCGTTTATACCTCCCATATTTTATAGTCAGTGAGCAAAATGTAATGTTTTGTTTTAGCTTCCTAAACTTCACACATACAGATATAAATCCACAGTTTTACACATAGCGAGGACTGGAACATGAATATTCAGGGGGTCTTGTTGTGTGTAAAAAAAAAAGTCTTTTCAGAGCAGAATTTGGCAACGTGTGCCGGTTTTACTCGAGTGGGCACTACAATGTAAAAAGCGGGTGACAGTATTTGGCAGCATTCTCCCGCAGCCCGTTGTTGCTCCGTGAAAACACGACTCCTCCCCCTCACTTTCTCCCAAAAAAAGCCTGAGAAGAGAGTGTGTGTGTGTGTGTGTGTTTGTATGTATGTGTGTTGAATGGAGGAGAGGGTGGGGGGAGGAAAACAAACAAAGACACACGTAGCGGCCACACTCCTGTCTCTGGCTGCACGCCATCGGCCTCGCCACAAACCACAACTTACGCTTTCTGCACACACACACACACACACACACGCACGCCTACGCCCAATCAGCTCCTGCGGCAGATCCGCACCGATATGCCCCCAGAGTCCAAATCATCTGCTGTATTGCGAGAGCAGATCTCCAGAGATAACCTCACAAAGCAAAATCATCCGCTATTATTGCCCCGCCGCTCCTTGACATTGTGCCATTAATAAGGCCATTGTGGACGGGCGCTCTCTGTTTGGACACCGTATAATAGACTCTTTGACAGATTTACTTTGCGCTCTCTCCCTCTTCCCTCTTCCCCTTCCCCCTCTTTTCTCTCCCCGGTGAATACGGCGGCGCATATTCCACGCTGCTGCTCATCAACAGACGGGCTTGTTTGTTTGCCCAGTCATTCTGGGGCTTGATGGTAAATACATAGAGAGGTATTCCAGAGCAAAGGCTGAGCAAACAGGGGTTACATAAAGGCACTGTACCAGAACACACACCAGGGACATCCTCCACACACACACACACACACACACACACACACTATTGACGTAAGCTCCCCTTCATCTCTCTTTTAAAGCGACTGGTCTTTCTTGTTCACTCTGTCGGGCCTTATTTCTCTCTAAAGCTCATTGAAAAACAACAATTAGTCCCGATCTCCGCCCACAGCTAGAAGACAGCGATACAGGCTGGAGGTGGTGACGGTGGCGCTGGTGGTGGTGGTGCTGGTGGTGGGTGGGGTCAAACGAGGCTGGCTTCAAGGCCGCCAGGTGTTCCACATCAACGCCGACATTCATCAGAGGACCGCAGAGTCCCTCGCATGCACCGCGCCGGCTAACAAGCGCGAGCTGCTGCTGCTGCTCTGTGGCCACACAAAGGAGACCACAGCTACTTGACATCAGTGTCGCCCCGTCCTCCATCCACTTACAGTCTGTTCAGGGCGGGCTGCTCTCCACCGTCACAAATCATGGGACCAAAGTGGGCTTTACAGTCCAGAAAAGCATGTTTAAGTGATCGAATTTCAATTTTTCCTATTGTTTAATGTACTACAAGGAAGTTTTACCTGGTTATAAACAATCTCAATTTAAAAATGATGGAAACAAAGCCATGAGCGAGAAGATATTCCTATTTCTACACAGTTATTCTTAATGTCTGTCCTTGTGGTGCTTGTTTATTACAGTGTGTGTGAGTGTGTGAGTGTCTGATTTGACAACATCTTTACAGTAAACATACTCAAAAAAATACTGAAAAAATTCAACCTGTTCCTATTGTTTAATGTACTAAAAGGAACTTTTACCTGGTTATAAACAGTCTCAATTTCAAACTGATGTTTACATTGTAGTCTACATAAGCAAACAAAGCCATGAGCAAGAAGATATTTCTATTTCTACATAGTTATTCTGAATGTCTGTCCTTGTATGGTGGCAGCTTGACGATTAATTGAGTCTCGTAGCTGCTGCGATCAATCAGCACATTGCTTGTTTATTCCAGTGTGTGCATGCCCCAGTGAGACGCTCACCTATTCTACAGAGTGTCTGATTTAACAACATGTTTACAGTAAATATGTGAACTGAACTACTTCATTTAAGCACAGTATGGCGGTTGAAGCACTTTGAAGGCCTGTAATTTGAATAACAAAGTAAAGAACACAACACTTTATATTTTGGGACCGTTTGCCCTCCCTTAGGTATAGTTAAAACTGTTTTTTTGGGAGAGTTCCAGGACAGTGGAGGTAGCCTGGAGCCGCGGGCCTATAGGAGCAGGTTTGACGCCTCGTTCTGACAACATAATTACATCTTCTGTCTGTCCTCATGTACACTTTCTCTGTTCTGTGATTCTCCCCTGCAGCACGACTGGTAACTCCCAACACGAGCCACACGGCACATGGCTGAACGGATGAATGGTGGCAGAGTACAGGAAGTTATAGGTGTGTGTGTGTGTGTGTGTGTGTGTGTGTGTGTGTGGGTGTTCTCTATTTTGGGAATCCTTTGGCAAGTGGTCAGCGTTGGACCGAAAAGAGACAATTATGACCAGTTAGGCTCTTTCAGGGACTAATGAGGAGCCACAGTTACAAGTGTCTGGACAAGAGCTGGCCAACACACACACACACACACACACACACACAGGAACACTTTTGTGTGTGTGTGTGTGTGTGTGTGTGTGTGCAAGGACACACACACGACGGAACAAAGGAACCCAGGCGAATATTCAGGCGTGAAAAATTACAGATTGTACCAGGACGGACTGAGTAAACACACAACACCCATAAACAAGAGCACAGCGAGCACAGAGTGTCTTTCTCTGAGGAATGCCACAGACACACACACATATACACACACAAACACACACTGACGTATAATTGTTTGTCATGTCCTCAAAGTCTAACGTGAAAGCCCTTTAATGTCGGAAGAACGACTTGGAAAGTCTGTGAAAACTTTGCGTTGACGTCATATGACGCTGAAACATGGCAGATGAAAGTAAAGATTGGGGTTGATGGTTAGAAACTTTTATCAAAGTCATGTTAAACGCGAAAATGTCAACCTCATCGTCTCGCTTGAGGAGAAAGCAGCGGGATTCATCCTCTGCGGAGCGTGAATGTCTGTACCTACTAGCTTAGAATAAAAATGGTTGAAAATTGGATGATAAATGAAAAATACTGAAAGAGAAATAAGATTTAAGTTTAGCATTTGAGGAATTCTGATATATAATCAGCAGTTATCTATATTGCTGGAAGCATTTCTGAGCTGTCTTCAGCTTGTTTACTGTAATATTTGGTGTCTTCTTTTAGTAATGCAACTTTAAGATGTGTGGGGACATAAAATGAGTTCAAACCGATCTGTTCCTTCAGAAAATAAGCCTATTAATTGGTGAAAATTGGTATCAGTAGCCTGATAAACACCCCTTCAGGAGGCAAAGATGACATTACTTTGAAAGAACTGTCACATATATAAAACTCAGAATCACAAAAGCTTTCCATCAGTAACAACCTGGCTGCAGACTGGTGAAGCAGCTGCAGGGTTCTCCATCCTGCTTCATTACCGTCTGAACAAACCTGTCCAATCAGTCCCATTCATGGCTGCCAGCACTCACGGGAGAACTCTGACCCGGCCGACCTCCGCGGAGGGCCGGCCCCCCTCAGCCTTGACCCGAGGTGTGGACGCTTATTGTCGGACCCGCCGGCCCCGAGCGCTCTCACAAAAGGCTCGGACGCCAGAAATTAGGCACTTGAGGGAAACTGGAGAACTCCTGGCCAAACTCCTATTCGCAAAAAAAGGCAATTCTAAAAAAAAATCAAGTGCCGTAATTGAGGGGGGGGGGATTTTTGGAGTCGAGAGGAGTGTTGGTAAATGTGTCTGGTGTTTGTGTTTTTCCTCACACGGTCTATTGTGTGAACAGGAGGTAAAGAAGCGTGTTGGCAGGCGGAGATGGATTCAGCCGTCAAGCACTGCTGCGTTAGAAACCCCTTGATTTTAAACAGTCAAAGGGAACGATTACGCTCTTTTTCAGCTCTATGTTTTTACTCTGGGACTCCACGAGAGCAGCTTTGCAGGATTCACAATTTAAACTTTACTTATATCGGCCCTTTATGCAGGCACCACTGTTCATCCTCTGTCTGAAAAACTCATGTGTCTTTCAGCCCTCCCTCCCTAAAAGACTTTCAGAAGCCTGCCCAGGCCCGGCACCCTCAGACAGGGTAGCAACATGAGCACCGAGTTGTCATGTTAGGCCGAGCCTCACTGGTTACTGTACGAGAACACAACTTCATAACTTGTTAGCTGCTGCTCCAATCAGGACAAGGAATCAACAACATTTAAATGTATTTAAATGACAAAGGAAGCTCAATGTGAGACCTTTCAGCTGGTCATTACTGTTGAAGGTGACGCTCTGCGATACACAGAAAAATAGTGGTTCTTAAATGGTTCTTCAAAAGGATCTCTGGTTCTTTAAAGACCAACCAATTGAAGAACCTTTTTATATAGGGGATGGTTCTTCGCATAATTTATGTGGTTCTTTAAAGTACTAAAGGTTCTTTGAGTTTTTAACTTGAAACCCTGCAATGTCCACGTTTTGCACAGAATGTATAATGTGTCTTAATAGCTGGCAATGAAATAAAAAAGAATGTCAATACAAAACGGCCAACAACGTTGTTATTGTACTTGTTTTTCAACGTACCCATAATGATTTGATTTAAAATGCTCAAAGAACCATTTATTCTGAAAAATTACTGAAGAACCATTTAAAATAGGTTCTTTAGGCGCCATTTAGCTCACTTGGTAGAGCGGGCGTCCCATGTACAGAGGCTAAGTCCTCGCTGCAGCGGACCCGGGTTCAACTCCCGGCGTGGGACCCTTTGCTGCATGTCACTCCCCTCTCTCTCCTCCCATTTCCCGTCATATCTTCAGCTTGTCATATCAATAAAGCCATATAAAGGCCAAAAAAATAGGTTCTTTACTGAACCAGTTGGGTCCACAAATAACTTTCTTGAAAATGGTTCCTCAAAGAACCTATTTCTGCTAAAGTTCGTTGAAGCACCATTTATGGTGCCTCAAAGAACCATTGATGGTTCTTTGAGGCACCTTTGAGGAACTCAAAGAACCGAGGCACCTTTGGGGGTTCTTTAAAGAACCGTTTGCAGGACTGGTTCTTCAAAGAACCTCTTGCTAAAAGGTTCTTTGTGGAACTAAAAATGGTTCTTCTTCATCACTCCGAAGAACCATTTTTGGTTCCAGTTAGCACCTTTATTTTTCTGTGTGACGGTTGCAAATCACCAACGTTTTTCATGACGTTTTCAGTCGAGGGTAGATAAACTCACAGTCCTCAAAGTTGGAGCGACCTCTGCTGCCGTTGGCCTGACGCGGCCTGTCCTCCTGCAGTTTGGACAGCAAGCTCAGCGCCTTCGTTTTCCTCTCCTCCATCCTCCTGCCCTCCTCTTCTCTCCATCCCGGATATCTGGACTCCTCCTCGTCGGGGCCCCCGTCATCGGCACTGGAACCTGGAGCAGAGAGACACGACATAAAATACAGAAAGTCTTACATCTTCTAGTCTTTTGCTCGATCTGATCTGGAATTTAGCAGTTGGGTAACTGTTGGGTAGTAAGAGGGGCAACTTTTTAAATATAAACGCTACAATAACCAGGTCCTGAACGAGGGGAACCACATCTATATTCATGGTCGTTTAAGTGGAAGTAGCCACTTGGTAAAAAGCACTAAAAACCCATTTCTGTTCCTTTAATAAACACTAATTCTCGTCACATTGTTCCCCTAAACGCCACATTCACGTCTCCCTTCGGCCCTTTCAGACTCCCACTAAGGAACGGACGCTCGGCCCGAAGCTCAAACAGCCGTGCATTCTGTCGCTGACCAGCCAATTAAGGGTCCCATTATCTCCGAGCAGAAAGTCCGCTGAATACGCGTCTTGGTGTAGCAGAGCAGAGACAAAGAGCTCCATCAGTGCAGTCTTGAGCTGAAGGAGGTCTCAGATTGTCTCCTGCAACAGTTTCCATTAGGAGTTTCGGACTCTTTTCTTCACGCTACTTTTCGCCGAACCACGAGTGTTACTTCTTGTGTGAGCGATAATTCAAAATGTGATACATGTGGAGATGGCCTCTATTCATTAGGAGGAGACAGCTTGACCGGCAGATTCATCAAGCCTTTCCGAACGCGGTGCCGCGGATTCATTTTTTCCCGTCGGCGAGCGCGCAGAGGTCAGCGGCCCAGATTGATGGAGCCATGTCTCATTTGACGGGCCGTCTTCCACCAGGCTGCACACAATCACACGCTCCCGTCGCGTCCCGCTCGCGTCTCAATGTCACCAAAACAGACGACAGGATGAGGAATGTTTTCATCTTCAGGCCGCAGAATTCATCATTTCTTTCTTTCATATGCAACACAAACCAAATGTCTGGGATTTCTAACGTGACATCATGATGGATGTGTAGATAATAAATGACCAAAGAGGTGATTGTGGAAAGACACCAAGACAGTTTCTGTATGATGAGTTAACGAGACAATTAAGCTCATCTTAGTTCTATAATGAGAGGAACTTAAATTCAGAAGGTGCATGATGGTATTTCTCTAAATAGGTGTAAGAATATTTCCTTTCTTGACACTGTTTTGAGTTTATTACCTCGGCCAAGGAGGTTAATATGTTCTCACCCGGGTCGATTGGTTGGTTTGTTGGTTTGTCAGCAGGATTACACAAAAAATACTGAACGAATTTCCACGAAACTTCCCCATTAACTTGTGGTGTTTATCTGAATAAAGGAATGGATCCAGAGATTACAGCTCAAGACCAAATGAAAATGTTTTTTCTTTGCTAAGTTATTATCATCTCGTGCATTAGACGTATTAGCATTCAAAGTACTTTAACCTCCTAACTGTATTTAGCTAGACCAGAACAGCCGACCCAAACAGACTCTAGAGACGACCTATCATATTGTTCCTGTTTTACTCGGTGAGACAAGAAGAGTTCAGTGGTTTTCAACCTTCATCCTCACCGCTAGACGCCACAAAATCCTACAAAATGGGCTTTTAAACAAAAAAACAACAACAAATCCTTGCATTTAAGAAGCCGTTACATCAAATATTTGACTTTTTTACTTAATAAAATGATCCTAATGATGATCAGCAAATATATTTGGAAAGTATGTAACTTCTGCTGCTGTTGATCAGAACAATAAAATCACAAGACGGAAGAGGAAGTGTGGGATCTGACTTGACTCGGTCAGAAATGTTCAGGGAATGTTTTTAAAGTTTTATTCACATTACGTTTCTTCCTCACTCTCTGATGTATCATCTGGAAGTTATAGTGCCAGAAAATTAAATAAAAGGCACTGTTACCTTGAGTAAAATTACAGATTTCACTGCAGGAAACATTCGGTATAAACAATTTTATGACAAAGCTCGAGTCTTTTTGGGACATTTTAATGTGGAAATGTTCCATATTTTATCTCTAACTGGTTTAAATCTTTACGTCCACACAGCGTCTGTAAAGTACAATCTTTAAAGCAGAGGGTGAAAACAAAATTATTCAGGATTTGGTCTCCTTCTTTTGAAACGCTCCTATCCTAACCTCCGCCGCGGTCTAATCCATGAATGCAGCGCAGTGATTACTGGTCAGTTCAAGCTGGAAACAAGAGCCCATCTAAAACACACACGGAGCGCGTTGCCATACCAACCGCAGCATCTGAACGCGGCAGATAGCTGGATTTGGCTGCGAGCGGCCGAGTCAAATCCCCTCGCTGATTCCGAAAAGGCCGCTGGAGACAATAAACACACACACACACACTCTCTCCAACACACACCGCCTGCCCTTTACCATCCAGCGCACCGGGCAGAGGCAAGAAGGTTGGACTTGTATCTCTTTCTTTGCGTTGTTTGAGAAAGGGATGAGCATCAGCGAGACAATCGGCGTGCCGAGGCTATTCACCGATGCCACCCAGAGCCTGCACTCCTCTATCTCCTGAGAGAATGGGCAGAATGGGAGCGGAGTGGAGTAAAAGGGAAAATCCTCGCCAATTTATTATTCATGGGGAGGGGATTTTCCTTTCAGGGCTCCTTTATCGAAGCCTTTCCCAACACGTCACCGCTCTCTATCAGCCCTGACAAGTGCCAATCAAAGGGGCTCGAGTCCAGGTTTTTTTTTGGGGAAACGCTGGAGGATTTCGGAGACAATAGCCAACGAGTCCACAGCAGCGGTGGCTTAGAGACAATGGTGACATGGCTACACTGTCAGTGTGTGGTCCTCCGGGGGGGAAACGATCCTCGCTCGGTACACGACTAATCTTTACTCGCACCGTCTCTGTCTTTCTGGAGCTTAATCTGTCCCGTAGCTTCCTCAGCCTCCTGGAACAATCCGCCGGGGTCAGTTCAGATTAGTGCTCTTTGTGGCCCGCGCACATCGCTACATTCATTCGGATGCTAACATCTTTAGTAGCAGCTGAATGCTAAACACTGGAGTGTCCGGGGCAGCAAGGGAAACAGTCATGAAACAATTATGAGGGGAGGGATAATCCTACCTATGAATTCCTGATGAGCAAATCCGGACAGAGGTCTTATCATGAGCCTCGCTGGGGAGCAGGAGGATCTTATCGCAGCTGATTTCTGGCTTCAGATTAATCGCAGGATTGCTAAACCGTCGTTGATGGCAAAAATAAAGTCTCTAATTCAAGAAATATGGAATAATCTATCAATTATATCATCTGCTCTGATCTGTTTTAGGTTTTTTGTGTGTTTTTTTTGGAGCAGTGTGTTTCTGACAGCTTTTGTTTTCATTTTTATGGCATGATGTTGTTTTATGTGTACTTTTAAGTTGTATTTTGTGTTGTTGAAATATCAAAGTGGACTCCAGGTGGACAGGCAACCAATCTGTGGAAGCCAATGGGGTCATATTAACCCTCAAAGACCTGGAACATTTGGGGCGCCTGACTCTCCTGTATTTAGTTTCTCCCACCCTTTCCAAGCAGTCAGCATCAGTTGTCATACATCATTTGATTCAGGAGAACCTCAAGTTTCAATCTGGCTCATTAAAAGTCTCTATTTTCCTTTTGCTTTGTCCAAGAATGTATGAATGTACTAGAGTTTTTGAAAAACGGCAGTCAAAATGTTGTTTTTTATTGTGAACCACAGCAAATTCAGTCTTTTTTATAAATATTTATTTAAAAAGATGTTCTTGTTTGTTGTTTGCCTACATCTGACCTTTCCTAGAAGACTTACAGTCATTTATCATTATATCTCTGTGGGCATTTTTCAGTACAAAACAGGTGTAATCCTATTTTTAGCTGCTGGAACGAGGTTAGTATTTAGTTTAGAGTCGTGTTTCCATTCACCTGATCGATGTAAGTCAATAATCACTCTCCTTTTAGCACAACTTTTGCTCTCTATCATCTCCTGAGAAAAATACATCTGGTTTTACAGCAGCTTGTTGCACTAAACTGAACAGCTAGTTGCCTGTGTACAGTGGGTCAGAGCTTTGTCACTGAAAAGTGCTCGAAACGAGTTGATGAGAGCCAGAAAACAAAACAAAGAGGTGAAAGATGCTAAAAGCTGTGTAGAGCTGTGAGAAACTGAGAAGTTGGGGGATATTTCTTTGTGGGTTTGTCACTAAAAGACCTGTTTAACATGACACATTTGATCCCAGGGCTCAAGATTACCTGCATCATGTTGTCCGATCATGTTGAACAAATACAGATCTTCCCTGAGACGCTATCACTTAGCAAAAGGCTGCTACTGTAGTTAGCATAACTACAGTCAGGCAGTCAGATTGAGAGCTAGCCTACCCAAGATATGACGCGTTAAACTCTGAGAGGAAGACACGGGATGCAACCCCCGTTTTTCCTGATAGTGCTACACTGTGAACACCAATTTTGTGTTGAAATCGGCAGCTAGTTAGCTGTTAGCTGTCTACAGCCGGAGCAGATTTAAATGTACTTTCATGGAACACAAACACATTTTTTGTGCATTTTTGCTGATTAATACTCACAATTTCTCACAAAACAGCACAAGCAGAATGTATTTTCAACCCATCCTCCCTAAATCTAAATGTAAATCAGCAGCGAGTCGTGTGAACTTGGTGTCACAAACCCATTTTCTCCACCGTCTCATAAACACTGAGTCGTAATGGGGTCACTCCCTCAATTACTTTAGAGCCCCATTCAAAGGCTGAACTGCTCTCACCTCCAGGGTAACCCAATCTCACCTATCCACACAAAGACATGCCACACACTGGGCATCTTTAAGTCACTGTGCGACCTCAGGCGTGACCCCTCCACGCCCTGCTGATGACCCCCTCGCTCCCTCCTCCTCCCCCAGAGTGTGACCATGCATTTGGCCTCTGCGAGGTCAAAGCACACAAGCCACCACCAGGACCCTCTGAGTTTGTTTAATTCTTACGGGGCAGTTAAACAGTTTTAAAATCTGTAATGAAATAAACAACATGCATTTAAAAGCTGAGGGGGATTCAGCCATTGTTTGTCATGACAATAGCTGGACATCGTATACATTTAACGAGCTAATAAATCAATCATTCTGCTCTTAAATCACTCTGTGTAGAGTAGAGTCAACGTTTCTGGAAAGATTTAAGTAAAACAGAAAAGCTCAGAAGTTCTGGGTGTCAGACAGCAGCTTGCTTATGGTCCTGAAACATTAAATACCACTGTGATGTAACTCTAACCCTGATGAGGTGATAAGATCTGCTGCTTTGTGCTGCTCCCTGTGTTGCTGGTGTGTCCGTGACTAAGAACATGACACAAGAAAAATAAAACAGAAAGGTAAATTTGTCTCTTGGCAATGTGAACAATTGAAAACATTAAAAAAACCTGCACATATACACTCATTTTGTTGTAAAAGTTGTAGAAATGTGTGTAAAACGCAGCAGGTAACCCGTCTTATGCTCTAACAATGCAAAATCCTACATTTCCCATAATCCAACTCAGCAACATTCCCTTCAGCTGCCTTGGTCTTTTCTCTCAAACAGTAAAATCAGTCAAATCTGCATAAATGCATACGAAATGACAGTCTAATATCAGGAAAACATTTAGTGTAGAAGTAAACTGGAGCACATGAATTAAGGCAGCGAACGTTATTCAGCAACTAATGTTTTGATGCCGTGTGTGTCTTCATCAGATTCTGAAGCCTTGACAAGCAGGGAGAGTCACTAACGATGGTCACTTAAAGGGATATTCTGGTGTAAGTTTAATCCATGGTCTAACACACCGTGACACAGAGTAAGACTCCCCCTCGAGAGGTCAAGTTAGCTGACCGCTAGCTTAGCTAGTTTTAGCAACCTCAGAAAAGACCGCACGATAACAACACACTGCAGCTTATGTCTCCAACTAGAAACCGCCATCAAAAAGCCACAATTAATGGTGAGAACAGCACCAAACTTCAGCAACAGTACATGTACAGTCCCAGCACACAGTACGAAGCATCAAACATCTGCTAGCTTTGCTGGATTTGTATTAAAAAAACAGCACAACTCACCCTCTCCTCCAGCAGCCTGCCTGTGTCGGGAAGCCCTGACGAGTCGATTACCGAGTGCAGTAGATTTCTGCAGCTCAAGGATGAAAATGTCTGATTGTTAATCCATTACTTCTGTTCTTTTCCCTGTCAGCTCTCGATAATTAGAACTGAGCATTCCATGGAGTAATAATCAGACATTTTCATCCTTGAGCTGCCATTTAAACATACAATATATAATTGAGCTGGGTGCTTTTGCATGTTTCTGTCTGGTGTTAAAGAGGTAAAAGTGTTTTTTAAGCCATGCAGCCTCGGTACTCGACGTCGACCATGTTGGATTAGAAGACGTATCGCTGTACCTTTGGTCTAAACGTTTAGCTGCCGCTCGGCCCTCAGACGCATCAATCTCCGATATGATGGATGCATTTTGACATTTGTCAGGAACACGGCAAACCGTGGCCCATTAACGCCAGAGAACAATGACTGATGGGTGAGGAAAAGTGTGACCACAGTCTGGCGATGACGAGAGGAAAAAGAGTTGAGGGCGTCTCTCTCCACTTCCATGTGGCGACAGCACTCCTGACCTTTTTTTCCCCGTCTTTCCCTCCAGTGTTTGTGGTCTCGTACAGTAAGCGCTGCCTCTGAGCCATCGCTCATGAATGTACACAAGCCAGCCACACAGGTGAAGGTGATACTTGGAGCCAGCTGGCCCCTACTGAGGATTATCGGGCTTAAGTGTACCGGAGGCGAGGGAGCGCTAAACACAGCGCTGACAGTGAGGAGACAATGGCTCCTAATAAACCAGAGCTGACAGGGACTGAGTGGGCTTTTACCGGATCAGACGCTAATGGCTGGAGACGGCCTCTCGTATTGATTAAGTATTGTTGTTATAGGCTCTTAAGCGAGAGCGCCGGTTTTAATAAAGAGGTGATGTGACATAACAGCACACGCAGATCAAGAAAATAATCATCGTCAGAGTGGATGTAAGGGATACAGTACCGGGAGGAGAGGCTGATCCGAACATGTCATGTGACGGACTCGCGTCTATGATCCAAGAGGACGGTGAACCAGAACCTCCTTCAGACCGATCCTGCAGGGAAACAGAAGACGGGAGGAAACTTTAGCGACAGATCGGCCACATTGTGATAAAGTGTGCCTTTACTGTAGAGGCGTAATAAAACATGAGGATGGGCGGGGTTTTAATAAATGTAGCGTTATGAATAAAGACTTTAGCTAAGATTGTGTCGGAGCGGTGACTTCCTGGAGTGTTTGCTGGTTGATGATGATGAAAAGACTTCAGGAATTTCAGCTAGAATGTCAAACTATTCCTTTAAAACTCCCAGGTTTCTGTGTTGCATAACTGAGAGGATCTCACGTAAACAAAGCTTCCAAACGGGAGTTTAAAAATGCCTCTAACCAAGAACCGGAGCAGCTCCTCCCACTCCCCGAGTATTACAGAGCGTAATCACCAAACATACTTAAAAATATGAAAAGTAGTCAGTGTTTTACTGTTATATCAGATGTTTTGGGGTTAATATAACATCTGCATTAATGTCTATGTTGCATTATGCTGCTGTAGATGTTTAAGTTCATACTCATCAGTGTTTTCATGGTGTCAGAAAAACAGTTTTCGGCTTTGTGACGATGCATTTTACACTTTAAACTGAAAAGTAACTCGTAACTTAAAAAATATAGTACTTGAGTAAATGTACTTTAGTTACATTCCACCACTGGAAAAGTCTAGTTGAGACAAATTTCTCAAAACCTGAACAAACAAACAAACGTAAAAACCACCTGCATGACTTCATACCACTACAGATTTTCCCTTTCGTGATTTGGTTGAACTGAACCTTTAAACGTCTGCGGTGTTTATCTCTCTCTCCGGCGCGTTATCGCACTCCAAACAACAGACGCTAGACCACTCCCCGACTCAAAACATACCATCGGTTTATCAGTTTCTCCTCTTTATAAATAATCCTGTGTGTGGACACTCGGTTCGGTGAGGAACATTATGCAAACGGCGGTATGAATCCACTCCAGCTCCTCATTGTGGTTTGGCATAATTGCAGGGGGCTTATGAGTCTCATTCATGCTTTTCAGGGGCTCTCTCTCTCATCCGTCATAAAGGGGAGATTAATCGTAGATCACGTGGAGCACCTGCGTCCATTCCGCTGCAGCCCAGCATGCACCAGCCCTGTTTACCCCGCTGACCCCTCACCCCTCAGCCCCCGTCTGATCCCGGCGCTGGTGCATCCTCTGAAAGAATCCCACAGCGCCGGGCGTTTAGCCGAGCGTGCCCCCCTGCGACACAGCAATGAGCTGGTGTAAAAGCCATACAGTCGGGGCCTCCCCCCTCCCGCAGCCCGTGACTGATTAACCACACACCTGCTGCACGCCGCGTGCCCTCTGTTATATTGTGTCTCAATTATCAACAACATTTGGCTCGTCTTACTGGAAAGACAGTTATAAATACATGCCAGGTCAAGTTTGTAAAAGAGGGTCTTTGTGTGGGAGGGAGAGTGTGTGTGTGCCAGGTTCGGGGTTATTGTCCGACCGGAGTTGATTCCTGAAGGTCTTGTGTTTGCTCACGACAAGGCGCAGTCCTGCTTTTTTTTTTGGGGGGGGGATGTGATAGATGAACGGAGGAGGGGGGTAGAGAGTGAAAAGCGGGTTCACACTCACCGATTTGTTTTCTCGGACTTTCCCCGGAGAGTCGCACCTTTCAGAGATGCTGCCAGCTGTGAGGGGCCTCAAAACACCTGAAAAAAAAAAAACACACACAGAGGACGCAGCGTCAAGCGAAGGGAAGCGATTGTGTGTCTGCAGGCAGGCGCCCGTGCATGTGTACATAAGTGGCAGCCTCCTGCGCACACTTCCATGCACTCGTCCTTTGTGCTGGAGTGTGTGTGTGCTCAGATATGAGTAATGCATCGCGTATTAGTTCCAATTATGGCTCCTAATCTCTGAGCAAATAATGGCAAAAAAATGGAGCAACAAAACCCCGGAGGAGCACCTGTCTGCAGGAGTGTGCCAGGTGCAAACATTGTTCCGGAGACACAGAGGGAGGAGAGACGAGCTTCCAGCAAACTCAGGCAGATTCTCTCCTGTTGTAAACATCGGCGGCGTGGATGCAGAGGCACAAAACCACAGCGGTTGTCTTGTTTTTGTTGGTTAAAAGCCGGTCCGTCGCTGATGAAATCGAGCAGATAGATTTGGTTTGGTTTGTTCGTCCAGGTTTTGAGAAATCTCGTAGGAATGTCAGCGCTCATGACATCTAAAAAATCAAATCATCTCTTCAGTGTTGATTAAGAAAAGTCTGTAAAATGTTTGAAGACAAAAGTTTGGTGCTGCTTTGAAAGTCCTGCATTTAAAACCTGACAGCGTAATCACCAAATGTACTTAAAAATAGGAAAAGTAGTCAGTGTTTTACTGTTATATCAGATGTTTTGGGGTTAATATAACACCTGCATTAATGTGTATGTTGCATTTTGCCGCCGTAGATGTTTAAGTTCATATTCATCAGCGTTTTCAAACAGTTTTCAGCTTTGTGAAGAGGGTTCACATTCAAAATTAACATGTTTTCACTAAACTGAGGGGAAAGAAACACCTTAAACTGAAAAGTAACTTAAAAAATATAGTACTTGAGTAAATGTACCTAAGTTACATTCCACCACTGGAGAAATCTAACTGAGGCAAATTTCTCAAAACCTGAACAAACAAACGTAAAAACCACCTGCATGACTTCATACCACTACAGATTTTCCCTTTCGTAATTTGGCTGAACTGAACCTTTAAACGTCTGCGGTGTTTATCTCTCTCTCCGGCGCGTTATCGCACTCCAAACAACAGCCGCTGGACTAAATGACTTGGCTGCACACGCTCCTCTCGGCTCCTTATCCATTGTTATGTGTGCGGCGCTTGTTCCTAAGTGTCTCCTGCTATCTTCGCCGGACTTTCCCGGTTAATGATCCACTCTAGCGGTTTGATCTTTATTAATATGGCACATCCTGATATCACTATAAACCTCGACTGTGAGCTGCCACACCTTTCGGGGAAAAAGCGGTTGAGAGCTCGCAGCGGCATGCCTGGGAGCAGATGAGAGGCGGCGACGCGGCTCGTTAAAAGAGAAGCCGCTCGACACCATAAAGGCATCGCTTACTCTCAAGGACGGCGAGAAAAAAAAGAGCTTACGGCGTCATGTTTTTTTTTTTTCTTCTGTGTGGTCATGTGTGTTTTCTCCTCACACACACACACACACACACACGCACGCACGCACCTGTCTGATTGCCTGTCTGATTGCTCCCTGTTATTAAAGCGACGGTTTCTGCTTATCACACGCTGTCATGCAAACTGTCAGAGAGATTTGTCACAACAGGAGGTTTACGATCAGTCAACTTGAGTTGCGTGTCAGTCACAATCGACTTCTTCACTCTATCGCAAATACTGGAGATTTCGAGGGATTTTCACTTGATCACAAACAAATCACAGAGCGTTTGGATGCTCGCTGACTGAATAAACAAGTTTCTAAAGCTTTAAAGTGAAGTGAACTTGATGCTGACTCAGAGTTTATCTTTTCGAGTGCGAGCTTCCACTCTTGGCTCAGTTTCCAGCCGGCATTAACGAGACACTTGAATCAGATGTAGCTGGATGTTTTGGTTGGATTATATCTAATCCTGGTATTAAACTGTGTGTGTGTTGCTTTCTCTCACATTCCCACAAACTTAACTTCCTCCCACGAGTTCAATCTTCAAATGTACCTTTACATATCGAGAGAAATATATCAGGTATTAGAAGACAGAAGAAGTTTCATCATGTTAGTTGTGAAATAAACCTGTGTTTTCTCTCCCTATACATCTGTTTTCTCATGAAGAGCTTTACCTTCCAATTCTGGATCATACCGCTCCATCAGATCCCAGTCCTGCTCCTCCTCCACACCGAAGGGGCTCGGCAGGTTCTCCGGCTCCAGTCGGTCCAGGAGGAGCAGCTGGACCCGCGACAGGGAGCCCAGGTTCCCTGAGTCGCAGCCCACCGTCAGCGCTGCCAGGCCAGAGGACAGTGCTGCAGGGGAGGACGACATCACAGTCTGAATCACTGGGAAAATATCCCGCGGCGCTGATGCACACAGATTATAGCTTCTGTAGAACTGGTTCTTTACAATAAGTGAATCATTTGGGTAACTGAACAGACCGCTGATGGGTCTGCAATGCAGCTGCTAACGATGTGGAGACAAACATGTTGTTTCATCTCAGATTCAGTCATAAAATAGATGTGCAGATGTCTCCTTCCCAGGCAACGTTCTCCAGGTTCCCCTTTGGATCGAGAGCACTCCCTAGTTCTGAGTCTACCCTCGGGACTCTTGCCAGTTGGACGTACCTGGTAATCCAGCAGGACCCTGATCAGATGCTCAGAACCACCTAACTTTGCTTGTTTTGATGTGAAAGAGCAGCACCTCCTCTCTGTGCTCCCTTCAGACGCCCAGGCTCCGGACCCGATCTCTGATGAGGATCTGTGACACCTTACAGGGTGAACTCGTTTCAGATGCTTGCATTGTTACTAAGCAGAGCTCATGACAGTAGGTGAAGGTTTGAACGTACAAACCAGATCCCCCAAAAAGTTGTGAGGCTGTGAATAACGTAAGTAAGAACCAAAAGAAGGAGCGACCCAGTAGCTCAACTGTTTCCAGGTCTTTTCAGCTACAGCTGGAAACTAATATTACAAACCCTCTTACATCATTACACTGCATTGTGGTTATAGTTGTGCTGTGGACTCTGCTATCCTCTTCTTCTTCTTCTTTTTCTTCTTCTTCCCCATCTTCTTCTTCATCATCTTCTTCTTCTTCGCCTTCTTCTTCTTCTTCTCCCCTTTCTTCATCTTCTTCCACTTCTTCCTCTTCACCCTTCTCCTCCCTCTTCTTCTTCTTCACCCTTTCTACTTCTTCTACTTTGCCCTCTTCGTCTTCTTCCACATCTTCTTCCCCTTCTTCTTCTTTGCCCTCTTCTTCATCATCTTCTTCTTCTTCTTTGCCCTCTTCTTCTTCTCCCCTTTCTTCTTCATCTTCTTCCACTTCTCCCTCTTCTTCTTCTTCACCCTTTCTTCTTCTTCTACTTTGCCCTCTTCGTCTTCTTCCCCATCTTCTTCTTCTTCTTCTTCCCCTTCTCCTTCTTCATCTTCTTACTCTCCCTCTTCTTCTTCTACTTTGCCCTCTTCTTCATCTCCTTCCCCATCTCCCTTTTCGTTTTCCCCCTCTTCCTCATCATCTTCTTCTTCCACTTCTTCTCCTCCTTCTTCTCTTGAAGTGGATACAGCTGATCAGTCATGTGAGTAAGCTTTTCTGCACATTACACATCTTCCATCAACCCTTTCTAATACTTCAACACTTCAACATGTACATAAACATACATTAAAAGAAACTCAGTTACTGCCATCTCTGGAGCTGTTCTGCTAGCACGGTCATACAGATGGTTATGTCTAATTTAAACACACACTCAAGAAAATGTAGTGATAGGAACAATCCTCAAAATCATCTTTACAATGCAGAAGAAGTCCTCCATGATTAGCCCATACTGTACATTATCCTCACCCCCCTCCTCCTCCTCCTCCTCAGGATCCAAAGTTCTCATCGTCACACCCAATTAAAACCGGATCAATGACAGTGTGGCTCGGGGCCCATGCAAATCCCCGGCCCACGCTGGCTGGGTGTGGAGCCGCCACTCCACTCAGAGGGGATTTCACACAGCACGCTCTGTTGAAGGTAACCCCACCACACACACACACACACACACACACACACACACCACACACACACACACACACTTTCCCAGCAACATCCCAGAAAGCTGTATCCAAGCCTCTAGCGTTCACGGACAGAAACTTGTCAGTTTGTCTTAATTGTTTTGTGCAGCCCACACACACACACACACACACACACACACACACACACACCCTCACACACTCACCCACACACACTTTCCTGTGAAGTGTTTTCAGTTGGGAAGTCACTCACGTAGGTGTGCTGCCGCTGGTAAAGTAATCCCTCAGGTGAGAAAAAGGAACTGTTGCCTCGGCTGATAAATGAAGGAGTCGTTGAGAGGAAATCCCAGGGATAACCGTGTGGGTGTAACGTAATGTGACGGGACACACTTTCGGTTAGGCTGCGTATTAGCGCGCAATTAGCCAAAAGTAGCCGCGAGATTGAAAGACACTCAGCAAACACAGTGGCAGATAACAAATGACTAAGCTTGTGATTAAGGTGTTGGACACACTGTGTTACCACCCACCCGGGGTCAGACTGACAGAGGAGCACACACACACTTCTAATTTAAATGTGCTGTGGGACGATGAAGTTTGAGAGGAAGGTTTAAAAAATACCAATTTATTCGACATCAGTAAACTTTATACAGGTCATGCAGAGCCTCTGTGTTAATCGGATGGCAGGAAATAAGAAGGGAAGAGATGGGAGGATGACGGATGGCGTGGTGGTTTGTGATCGTCATCTAGGACTAACGGGTGCCACTATTTAATTTTAAATCTCTAGTTTTTGGCGACTCAAGTGTGGCCTCAGTGTAAGTATTTCACCAACCTTTGATTGTTTCATATTAAACAAACTCAAAAGAAAGAGAGTTTTGTTTCTGCAGGAGCTGCTGTGGACGACAGAACTTTATGTGTCGTAAAAATGGATCAAGAAAGTTCAAATTGAGTCATCTGTACAGAGCATTCTGAGTTGACTCACTTATAGCTTTGATCATTAACTGTGAAAGGCCCACGAGAACGTCATATACTGCTGCTCGTCTCAACCAGAACTGCTTATTAAAGGGGGAACATTTTAGAACGGGTCTAATTAACCAATTTCAGATTGTGTCTGATTGCTTTATGTCGACTAGTCAAGATGGATTGTTCCTAGAGACAAGCATGATTTATTTTAACCATTTATCTATTCATTCATTCATTATAGTGTCCCCACATGTATTTAAAGATTACATATTCTTCTTGGTGATGAAGGCTGATCAGAAAAGATATCTGTATTTTTAATAAAATCCTCCTCAGTGAAGCTTTCAATCAGCCACATTCTCGACAGATGTTGATTGTGCTCCATGTCAGTCTGATAAAAATCAGCGTAGAGCATTAGCTCACATTTGGCAGCGCATTTGAGGCCCGAGTTGATTTTATCACGCTGTGGCTGCCATGGCAGCGGCTGCCCTGATCCTTCCACATCCTCGGGGCAAAGGTCGCCGGGGTCAGATGGGGGTCTGGGTCAAGCAAGCAGGTTAAACACCTTGTCAGGGATTAGAGGGCTATGAGGGAGGTGGAGGAAGTCTTCATTGGCTAATGTGTCTCTCAGCGGCTCACTGAACCACCTCCAGGACACACACACACACACACACATGCTATTTAGCACAGGCATGCAGACGCACACATCACATTTACCCTGCTTTTGTTGGCCAACATGGGCTGATACAAAGAGCTGACACAGTGAGTCAGATAAGCCCGTCCCCGTCTGTAACAAGGCCCAAGTCACAGAGGAAGGAGAGCATGTCTAATTGAGACATTACTGGGAGGCACACGGAGGTGGAAACAACAACAAACACACACACAGGAACACACTGTGTGCTGCACACTGCTGGCAGTTATGACATTCAATCCTGTCATTGTTTGTTTCTGTCAGAATATACTGGAAGAGCAACGACAACAAAGGCACAAGTTAACTTTCCAAACCTTGATATAATGTGCTTTGAGCGGAATGCTAAGGTTAGCATGCTAACATGCTATCTATGGCAACATGCGGATGTTTAGCTGCCATAATAATTACAATCTTAACCAATGCAGTGTTAGCATGCTAATGTTTGCTAAATCAGGAAAACTACAGTTGTGCTAGCAGCTCTGTGAGGTGCTTTAAGCTCAATGCTAACGTTAGCGTGTTACCATGCCTTCAACGCCAACATGTGTCAGATGTTAAGTAAAAATAATGTTTACCATGTCTAGCATTCAAGTGTAATGTATTATGCCAATGTTTGCTAATAAGGATTTAAATCTACTGCTAATATAGTTACAGTCACGCTAGCAGCTCTGTTAGGTTGAATGCTAAGGTTAGCATGCTAACATGCTGTCTACGGCAACATGCGGATGTTTAGCTGCCATAATAATTACAATCTTAACCAATGCAGTGTTAGCATGCTAATGTTTGCTAAATCAGGAAAACTACAGTTGTGCTAGCAGCTCTGTGAGGTGCTTTAAGCTCAATGCTAACGTTAGCGTGTTACCATGCCTTCAACGCCAACATGTGTCAGATGTTAAGTAAGAATAATGTTTACCATGTCTAGCATTCTAGCGCAGTGTATTATAATGCCAATGTTTGCTAATAAGGATTTAAATCCACTGCTAATATAGTTACAGTCATGCTAGCAGCTCTGTTAGGTTGAATGCTAATGTTGGCATGCTAATATGCTATTGATACCAACATACATGTTAAGCTAGCATGCTGTTTCCTACATTTACTATTGTATTTAAGTGTATTAGCATGCTAATGTTTGCCAACTATGACTAGAATAAACTCCTAACAGAGCAGAGGCTGATGGGATGTCAGAAGCTTCACAGGTATTTGGTTGATGGCTGAAAATGACAGATTAATCAATAATGAAAACAATTCTTAATCTAGTTGTGTGTGTGTGTGTCTACCTGTATCAGGTGAAGGGCACCCGGACGAGTCTGCAGCCTCGTCCAGAGACGGACAGGAAGTGGAGCGAGGGGCGACGGCCTCCAGCTCGTCGAACACACGAGACTGACTGCAGCTGAGCTCGGAGGAGCGAGACGCCGCAGAGCCACAGCGTCCTGCAACGGCACAGAGTGGGCGTATTGTGTTATGATGATAAACCATGATGATGATGAGGATTAAATGTAGCTTTAATGACACACGTGGGCACAGTGGGTTGTTTCATTAGAAAATAATAGGAAACAACAAAGAGGTGTATGAATAATAACGCAACAACTGGGAGAAGTTAATGAGCACGACGCAGGAGGGGCAGTTCAGGAAAGTAATATAATCACCTTCCTTTAATGTGATTAAATATTTTATTTTCCAACTGAAGATTAATGGTTTTAGTTGTTTTAAGGTGCGTGATCATGATTTTAATAGATGAGATATTTAATCTTCATCTAGAGATGACACTAAACAAGGCTGAAAATCTTACGTCAGTGACATTCCGGACATCTTTTAAATAGTTTTGGAAAATTGACTTTGCTGTAAGTTTCCTCCTGAAAGCACCATAACTCTCATATTTGTCCGTTAGCTTAACTATGAAGCTAAATCCAGGAGAGAGTTAGCTCACCATCATGCTTTCTACACTTATTTTGCACAAATAAAACAAACAATGTGTAAATTAATTACCTTTAGAAGCACTAATAGACACATTTTCTAACTCTGGACTGAGCTCAGTCAAGTGCACCTGACGACAGTGACTGAGACAGCTGATTTCAGAGTGATTTCAGCTGAGGATCACCTCGTCAAACTACTGCTATTTGTTCAAAATCAAAGATGATATCGGCAAAATTTTTTCATCATCAAGCAGGAAAGGCCTTAAAGAACACAGTCATCAAGTTTTGTGGTCCTACTACCTAAAATGTGGTAATAGGAGCGAGTTAAAAATGGGCAGTTTCTGCTTTTCTCCGAAAATCCTCTTCCCGTTTAACATTGGGGCTTATGGGGCAGTTGCTGGAGTTTGTGTCGGTTAGACGCAGATAATTCAAAAACCGTACATCCTCCCGATAAAGTGGACACGTTGCCAGACAGAAGACAAGTGTGGCTACGTTCTTGGAAAATATCACTATTGTAGTGTGAAATCTGTGGCTAGGATCGTCATCTAAAGAAACATTTTCGGAGAGTTTTTTTCAGGCTCCCCCACTCTGCCAGTTGGTGCTGCGCGAACATTCCGCAATACACACACATTGAAAATCCTTAATTTTTCAGAAATTTTTCGAAATCACTCACGATCAATTAAGGGTCACCGTTCAAAAACTAAACATCGTAGAAAGAAAGTTCAAATACAACTCAAATAGAAAAGACTTGTGCCTACATTTTAAAGTTTGAATGGTGTCTCTAGGTCAAAGTATGGCAGAGCAGGAGATGTTAGAAAAACGTCGATTTTTTGCGATTTTTTTGACCCCGTCCCATTCATTCCTTATGGGAAATTTTTCGCAGTTTTGACAACCGTGACTAAGCTCAGTCAGCTGTTTCACCTTGCTCTCTGTCTTTAGCTTCATATGAGGCTAATGGATCTTCTAATCTGCCTGTAATTCTCAACAAGAAACCGAAGCAGATTTCTTTTTTATCAATTACACAAAAGTGTACAAGTGTAAAGAGGATATTTACACTTGAAGCAACAACTCTAAAGACCATAACATGAAATGTCATTAAACAATTAGAAGGCATTAAATCGCAATCACTATCGGATTTCAGTAAATCTCAGGGGTGCAGACTGGATTGATAAGTAATGAGATGTAAATAAACAAAGAACACCGCGGAGAGCCGGCAGCCAGAGGAAAGCTCCTGGAGGACGTTCTCCGCTGCAGCTATCAGACTATAAATCTCAGCTGGATGTTGTCGTGGGCTTAACTAAAGCCTGTCCCTTCCAGGTTTTACACTCTGACAAGTGGACAACTAACAACACAAACCCAGGACCTCCATGAGTGAAGGCCCTCGGGCGAGATATGAAGGTCTGAGCACGGCGTTACAGTCAGACTTCGGGGCGAAAGCAGTCTCGTCTCGGCTCAAATTACCAAAAACCTCTGTCCATATATCCGCTAATTACTTATCTCCTCTCGAGCCGTCAAAACAGAACTGTTTCACTCTGCCTGGCTGAGAAATCTGAGGATTAGGGAGAGAAACTGTTTCACTGGGTGGTGTGTTTTGTCGTCGTCCTGAAAGAGGCTCGTCGAGGCTTTTCTCACATTAGGGATGCAGAGCAGCTCGGTCCGGACAAAAGGATAATATATACAGAGGCTCCAGAAAGGAAAAAGGCAAACTCAGCTCCTTTCGCGTCTGAGCACATGGACGAGTATAAATGTACACATGAAGCCACCCTCACGCTGTCAAGTACGCGGACAACGACGCGCACACACCGCCGCACTATTGTGCACTTGAGCGGCTCGGCGCTCTACTCGGACGGACAATGGGAGGACTTGACTTGACACTTCAAAGCGTATCGCTGCTGTCAACTCAGCTGTCATTCCCGGCAGATCGGGGCTGCACTGAGTTTTTCGGGGAGGTTAAGGGTGACGCCGAGGGGTCAGTGAGTTTGATATGACAGAGTTAGAGGCGGACAAGGCCTCTTCTGTGCGCCCGTGGCCCTCTTTTCCTGGTCACAGTGTCGGGGGGAAAAGGCCCCGAGTGGAGAGGCCGGGCCGGGCCGGGACAGTGCCCCGCTTCATTGTGCGGGACAGTTACACTCTGGAGATGTTGCTCAAAACAGGTCAGCTCAGGGTCACTCTGTGCAGCGTAGGGGATCTGAAATAATCACGATCGGGGTCAAGAAGGGCTGAGTGGGGTGAGGAGGCTCACATCAGCCTCTACAGCCGCGTACCACACAGGATTCTGAGGTTTAAGGTGACTTTATTGTCTCCTGGGCCAAAAATAAGGGAAGTGCTGCATCAAAACGGACTTCTAAACTTCTAAAAAAGTTTATTCTGGTTTATGACGACTCGTGGCTTATTTTTTCAGTTTTAGCCGTGATTCTGAGCAGCAACAATAACACTGTCCTCACCAGGTTAGCTGTTTGGATCATGGCTTTGGATTGGCTAATGGTCAGTCGGATGTGACGATCCTAAATCAAGACTCACGTGCCCTGAATGTACGTGAAAAGGGTGACAGTAAAGGAAACCTGAAGCAATTTCAATGTGTAAGTAATGAGGGATCAAATCTACAGTCGCTGTTCTTTGCAAAAATGTTGACAAATCACGTGGGTGTCTTCCAAAGTACTTTTTGTATGGAATTGAACTCTCTGTGCTTCCATACACAGTGTTTTTTTCTTTCTTCTTCTTTTTTCTTAACTTGTGAAATGTAAATGTATCCTTAAAAAAACCCTGCAGAGGTCTGTGACGTGGGGGGCATGTTCGATCAGATACAGATAAGAATTCAACTACAATTGAGGAGGGGTTGGTTTGAGTTGTAGATCTACAAGTTTGAAAGCTTATCAGACACAAAAATCAGTGATTGGACCGTGCTAGACCTTTTTGCCGGACAAGCATGCATGTTTCTGCTGGCTCAACTTTGTTTTCCTGTGCTTGTTGTATTGATACAAACATTTTTGTGTACTGCAAGATTATAACCAACATTTCGGACATTCTCACTTTTGGTTTCATGTCCAAATAAAATGATTCAGATTATCTGGCTAAACTATAGCGAGACCACAGCACTGTGCCACAGCTACACTGGAGAAAGCTCTGGGTCTGCACCCATTATCATTTTGCTATAGGGGAAAAAATCGCTCTGGCTTGTTTGTATTTCTTTGAACCAATCACAATTGTCTTTGGTGGCACTAAACCCAAATGCAGCGATGGTGCACCTGCAAAATAGTGTTGGGAGGAACTTGTTTTGAATGCATAAAAATGACAAAATCCCTGCAAAAGAAAAGGTAACAAGTGCTAGCTTGTTTACGTTTGTACCGTAGCCACCAGGTGAAGGTAACTTTCAATTTTCAGGCTGGAGGTTGTTGTTGTTTCCTGTAGAGACGGCAGCCTGATACAAACAGTCAGACAAGCTTGTTTACAACCTGTCCAGTCGTTACTGTGCTGCTCTCACTGTCAGACTCGCTCTGAGATTATAATCATGTTGACGACGGCCAGAACTATGAAAATAAACCCAAGTGGTAATAAACCAGATTTATCCTTTAAGCTTTACACGCCGCCACATTGAGGCCACACTGAGCTCGAATCGCCTCCATCTGCGGGGAAATAAATGAACCGGTGACACTCGCTCTGTGTCTGCAGTGAACAGAACAGCGTGCTGCGATACAGCGCCGGCCCCCCCGCAGCACCCAGCGCCACACAGAGAACAGTAGATGTCTCTGATAGAAAGGAGAAAATCCCTGCACAATTTCCACATTGTTTGCTTTCTTTCATAAAGTTCCTGGAGAAGTCAGATGTCAGTGGCCCTGTCCTTTATCCCCATTGGGAACGGTAAATTAGCGGCCACAGGAAAGCCGCGGAGGTATTCTATTGTGGCGGCCCCGCTCAGTGTTCCGCCGTCAGCGAGCGGTGGTCAGTGTGGATTTATGGCCATCGGCTACACGTCTCCCTCTCGGAGCCCGGAGAATAGGCGAGGCACGGGGGAGCCGGGGCTGAGAGGCGCGGCACACGAGGTAGGCACCCCGACTCCTATTGTTGGGGCCTCGCGCCTTTGAGCGGGGAATCAAACGGTACCAGCTTTTCATCAAAAGCCCTCCTTTCTGTCGCTGATTTAGAGGAAAAAGAAAAGCTTTCTGCGTTATTTATTATGAGGAGGGGGTCGACGGGGGGAAAACAGGCCGACGGCGACGCTTTGACAATGTGTCGATGGGGGCAGGAGCATCAGAACGTCTCACTATGGAGGCAGGCTTTGAATTCTCTGTGTCTCTTTGTCTCTGAGTGGATGTCCAGCCATGTTCAGGACAATCAGGCTGCTAAGAACGTAGGCAGCAGCGGAGGAGGCTGTGAACAGCCCATATGTGGCCTGCAGAGATCATTTCTCACCTCTGACGGGGGAGATGGGAGGCAGGACGGGCCAGCGATGAGACTCCAGCCGAGCCGCTGATGCCGAAGGGGTCAGCTTTGGTCCCGACCCTGAGCGGGGAGTGGTCCTCTGTGGACTCGGGCAGGAGGACCAGGTAGCGGAGGGGAATGCCAGGGTGATGGGGCCATGATCAGAGTCAGAGGACGGGTTCAGAGCAGGATCTAGAGCTGCACCTCGGTGGAGATTCTCTGTTGTTTTTGGGCTTTCACGCCTGCTCTGAGCGACGTCCGGCTGAGGCAGGACGCCCGATGTTGGGCGCGGTGAGAGAGCTTTGGTTTGGCCAAACAGTGGTTCGTGGAGTGCAGGGGTGGTCACGGTGTTTGTGGATGATGGGCGAGGGTTGGATCCTGCCGGAGGGCGAGAAGCCAACGGTGACTGCATCACTCGAGAAGGCTGGAGCGATGAGAGACCAGGTCTACCTTCTGGGTCCGAGTCCCTGATGTCTGCTGTAAGACAACAGAGGAAAAAAAGAGTTTTGAACTGTGTTTTGATCCCAGAATGTTCGAAGAGGCATCTCCAGCCATGTTTGGTATTTTACACCAAAACAGGATCTTTTCCGAACCCCAACTAAGTGCTTTTGGTGTCTTAACCTCACCTGACCATAAGCACAGCACTGTCACAACATTAAGTAACATTGAACTTAAAGAAACGTAAAGTTGCAACCATAAAAAAAAGTTTCAACAAAGCTGTTCTTTGAGAAAATGTACACTGCCAACATTAATTCTGGCGATTGGGTTGACAATCACTAGTTTTAAACCTTTACGTACATGTGAAGAAGACTAAAGCTAATGCTAGGGAAGTTTTACCGGAGAGGACGCTGCTCCTGCCGCTGGCGAGATCTGTGCTGCGACTGAACAGGCTGGAAGGAGGCCGACTTAAATCTGAGAGGGACCCGTGTGAGAACATGGAGGTCAGTGACGGCGAACGCTCCGGTGTCGCACGCTCATCTGTGACGGACAACACGACAGGAAGTGTCTCTCTCTCCTGATCGTCATCTCTTTCCTCCGGAGCGTGTCGAGGGTTGGAGGGAGATGCTGGCACAGAGTTCGGCTCGCTTTGTCTTCCTCCTGAGTCGGGCTGAGGGGTGTTTTGATGGAGGGGTGCTGGGTTAGAGGTGGATGATGGTGGAGTAGCAGGGAGTGGAGGACAGGGGACAACAACAGCAGAGCGCCTCCCTGTGACCGGACCCCCGTCAGCCTGCACAACATTTCTTCTTCTGTCTGGACTGAGATTGAAGGAACCTTCAAATAAAAGACAAAAACACAAAAACAACACATACAGTATTTCATTCAAGACGCTCAACGTGTCGTAGATCATTTCTAAAAGTCTGCTGGTGACACGTTCGTTCCCACTTTGTTTCTGTCCTGGAGCAAACATTTGGTTTCCTGCTGGGCGGGTCGGCCCGCGAACAAAGGCGGCGAGAAATTTGCCCCGCTGGAGCAGCTGCCTGTTTCCAAACTCAATATTCACAATAGAGATCAGACCTGAGAGCTCGCATGATGGCAGAATGTCACGTCAGTTACAGATGTCACAAAAAAAAATGATTTGGTGAATCTCAGTGGAATTTTTAATTGACTTGGCAGGTAAACAGATATTTTGGGAGGGTTGTGACCACTTTTTGTACCATTTTGGTGGTTTCCTCGGACATAAACTTCCAGTTAACCTTCCCTTCCCTTCCTTCAGTTAATATCACTGAACTTACCTCTACATTTATTTGCAGGTTCAGACTATTCAGTGTTGACCGTAGCCATTATTTGTGCATGTATCGATCAGATGTGGCGATTACAGTGTAGTCATAGAACAGATGCTGCATCAGAGCCAAAGTAGCTAATTTTTAAATTCATTTATTTTGTCGGCAATCAGACACAAACAACACAGATTGGAATAATAATACTGAATATCGGTTCTGATTTATATATTTTGGATGCAGGATGGAAATCTATGGCTCGTGTGCACAGGGTGTCAGATGCATTAATGCTTTTTAAGACCTTTTCATGTTAATTATTGACCATATTTTAACTGATTTCTGGACAAATTAACAGTATGGTGTATATGTATATGTATATTACAGTATGTGGACCTGTGCAGAGGGAGCTTTTATGTATAAATATGTCCATTAGTCAACTATCAATCAACTCTGGGGCGTTTCTGTTTGATAAATGCCTTCCACAATGACCACTGAATCATCTCAGCACCACAGCGAGCAAACAGCCAAACTCATTTCTCAAGCACTTGTTGCGCTGTTTCATAAATCCACTTCTCTCGTCCCGTCCACACTCATTATCTCCTCTTCCTTCCTCTAAACATTTCCTTTCATCGCTCTCAGATTCTCCTCCACGAGCATCAACTCCACCCGGAGCCGCCCATTTCCCTTTCGCCTTCTCCATTCTTCCCCCCTTTCGCCTTTTCACTCCCCTTCCTTTCTCTCTCCTCCTATTTTTTGTTGACCACTGAGAGGGAGTGTGTTCAGTGTGTGTGTGTGTGTGTGTGTGTGTGTGATGGGGGGGGGAGGGAGGGTGTGAAACAATCTGCTCTTGTTTCCTGGGGGTCTGCCACCGAGAGGAGTCAGCGCAGGAGGATAAAGGGAACGCACTGGAGAGCACATTTCTGCACTGCCTCCTCTCACAATGCCCCGCCATTCCCATCTGTTACACACACGCACACACACGTACACAAGTGCAGAGGAACTGGTGCGCGCGTGTGTGTGTGCATATGAATGACATGTGTCAGAGCGCAAAGCCACGGCGTCGGGCGCAGCACGTTTCTTCAGGGAGCAGGGTTAAGGGCGATTGTGAGGGAGCCGACCACCATATGGTCGAATAATTAGTATTAGAGCCCACTGCTGAGAAATGCCCCCCTCCTCTGCTGCACACACACACACACACACACACACACACCCCGGCATGGTGAAAGCAGTGCCCTGCTGTGGAGCTGAGGTGTGTGCTGGGAAAGATGCCTTCACATCAGAGGCCGGGCTCTGAAAGGAGCGGCAGGTCTCCCGGCCTCGGGCCTTTCACTCCCACCAGAGGGCCACCAGGAGGGCGGCGCTGTGGGCACTTCCTCGCCAGAGAGGAGATTTGCACTTAACCAAACACAACCACGGAGAGAGATTAAGAGCTAACGACGAGCCCGGTGGCCTCTACCTCCACTGCTCCAGGAGAGGAAAGAAAAGGGGAGAGAAGTTGTTAATGAGCAGAGCTGTGGAGTCAAAGGAGGCAGCAGCCTCCTCCTGGTGGTGTGAAAGCACCAGGTGTGGTGTTGATAAGCCTCACCGTCCAGCGTCTGCGTCCTCGGGGCGGAGAGGGTGTGTGTGCTGGTCGTCCTCCCCTGAGACGGAGGCTGCGGTCTGGACTTGGAGCTCAGGAAACAAGGAGGCCTGAGGTCCTCAGGACGAGTCTTCATGTGGGACAAGAACCGGGGACACAAGAAAGGACGATGCTGAGGACGTTCATGAGCCTGTAGGACAAGAAAGAGAGAAACATTTTCATTCTGTTTAGTGCGAAATAAAGTGAGATAGATAAACTTTTTACAATATGAATCCATATCAGCGCCCTTATGATATTTGGAAATTAATAATAATTAAAATAATTAAATAAATAAATGAAGCAAAAAGATAAAAAATTCAAAAATCAATCATTATAAAAAAGAGTATTAAAAAATACAACAAACAAATAAAAACAAGTAAAAAAAAGTTAAAACAAACCCACAATAAACAATAAAAATACAATAAAATAAGAAATTATTATTAATAACAATAAAACAAAAATAAAAATATAACATAAAAATATAAATCATTAAATAAAAGAAAAAATGTAAATATACACAAAATAATTCAGAAAACAATGAAACAAATTTGTAAATTAAAATAATTATTAAAATAAAGGAAGAAGAAAAACAAACCAACTGGTTTAATAATCAAATAATAAAGATGTTTAAAAAACTAATGAAAACTGTAGAAAAATAAACATACAATGAATACACAAGTCAACAAAAAAAAATCAAGAAATAATTTAAACAAAAAACAACAGAAAATGTTTTAAAATCTGAAAATATGTTATCCAAAAAATTACAAATAAATATATAAAACCAAACTCTAACTGTATTTCCATCTCTAATGAATCCTGGCAGATCACAAAACAAACACACAAACAGAAACTAAACTATGATTTTGCAAAGTGAATGCAGGGAGGTCAGATATCTGACAGAAAACATGTCAAAATAAAAGGCACTGTGGGAAACATCTGTATTCCTGCCACCACAAAATAAAAGCCTGACGGAGGAGCCGATCTGAACGGTTTGTGGAGAATTCAAATGATGCACGGTGCCACCACTGCCCCCTTGTGTTCACCAAAGAGACTGCACCACCTTCCTCTTCCTCAGCACACAAAGTAACTCCAGCTTTCTGTCCTTACATCCACAACCTTCCTCGTCTTTCACAGACAAGAGGGAGAAAATTATCTGGAGGGTGATAAACCTCCTCAGAGTACACTGTCGGGACACGGGAGATAAAAGCAGGCGGGACGGTCAATATTGGAAATGTGGAGGGATGGACGCCCGTCTGAGGCACGCCAAACAGAGAAAACCAGCCCGGTGACTCATTCAGTGGCCTTTGGAGAGCAAACATTTGTAATAGATGGCCCGCAGACGCAGCGCGGCTTTATTTGACTTGGATTTAAGCTTCATGTAAAACAAAGTTCGGCTCCTCACTCGTTTAACACACAATAAAAAAACAAAACAAACAGAAAATGCACAGATACAACATCTGTCCGACCGCGACGATGAACCAGGAGACCTTCAGACGGAGGGAGATCGGGGGGAGAAAGTGGGGGAGGAAGGTGGGGTCGCTGTCTGTGACTCACACAGGGAGGATCAGCGTTTAAATCCCTGCACCATCTCCACTGATTCCCTCCCCTCAGATCTGGAGGCTTTAAAGATTTGCATTCTTGTGATGTAAAGAAGGAGAAGTGAGGTAGAAAGAGCAGAACAAGAGCCGGTGATGGGGGCCCTCCTCCTCCTCCTCCTCCTCGCTCCTCTTCCTCCCCTACGGCCTCCTCATTACCTGTCGCTCAGGCCTGTCAGGAGGATGAGGAAGGCTTTGTGGGGATCCACTCGGGCCGGTGTCATCAAGCCGGTGACCTTCTGAGGAGCAGGTCCGGGCACGAATGTTTAACTCATGTCTGGGTCATTACAACGCATGCAAAAGCCCTGTTAATGCAGACACACACGCGAACGCAGTCATACAGTACGGGACGAAGCTGCGTGTCCTTTAAACACACTCATGTTTCTAATTAAACATGGTCAAAAGCAATCATCTTCTGACATTTAACAAAAATTGACAATCTAAAATAAAATATTCAATACCGACCGACAGTTTCAACTTAAACTTTCTGTACTCACTGTAGTTATGTTGCAGAGATATACTGTGATGTGAAAGCTGATTCCCTGTACAACTACTAACCTACAGTACTGAAGTTTATATCAAGTTTCATGTCTCTCAGGAAATAATATCTTTATAAATAATACTGAAGTGTCTGAAACTCGTGCAACCCTCGTTAAGGGCAGTTAACAGTTCTTCTCTGCAATCAGGATTACTTTAGTGACGACAGTGTTTTCATACCTGACAGAAATAATGGCACAAAACTTTGAAAACAAGACTGTATTGTAATAAATTGGAATTATTCTTTATAAGGGAGATATTACCTTCAATGCTATCAGCTAACTTTAGTTCTCGTACCTCTCTGAATGATTACAGTACCGATGTCTGATTATCTTTTCATTTTTTCCGGGAAATTCAAAGTGATGTTAATGCGAATCCAATAATAGAAGAAGTATGGAAGCAAATAAACACCACAAGGAAGAGAATCTTTGATTTTTAAGGCCAATATTGGAGTAAAACAACTTGTTGTGAATGACATCAGTGCTCTGAAACAGTAAACATCACTGAAAATGTAATAAAAGATCCCATTCTGCATTACAGTCTTTAAAAAAGAAAAGTTTCATATCTTTGCTTATCGAGCAGCATATACGCCATATCGGCTGATAATAAAACCATCTACATAAATGTTGGTCGTCTGAATTCCGTTCTTCAAAGACTAGTTAAAGTACTACTGCAGATCAAAGATAGGTCAAATGTTGAGAGTTGTTTACTGTTTGTTAGGTCAAAAGTAAAGTTAGTCAGAATTACTGTAACACTTTGCTGCACGAGTCATTATCGTTAAAAGGGACGACTGGAACATGTCAGGAGGAAGCCGTGTCCATCAGAGACAGTAGGTAATACTATAGCTTCTGTAGACACCCAGAACACGCGTGTGGGCTCCTCCGGGCCCTGCAGGCCCCCAGGAAACGGGCTGACCTCCTGGCGTCAGGCAACCCACACGCTGTCCTCACACAGCCAGAGCTGGCTAATGTCATTACGGGCCTGTTTGTGGTCAACAGCTCCCTGATTGAGATGTACAAGTAGCGCTGCCCGATGAATGTAGGAAGTCTATTAGTTAGTCAGAGTCCCAGATGGCCTGCAGAGGACAGGCTTGCGTGTGCTCCCTCACCCCCCCCTCACCTCTAAACACACACACACACACACACACAAGCGTACATACACACACACACACTTAATTACACTGCCTCCGAGTGAACTCTCTGACAGGCGGACGGCTACGAGCAAAGACAGAAGTGTGTCTATGTCCCAGTGTCTGCAGGAACAGAGAATTCTTCACAGAGCTGGTGCACAAGAAAGCCAGGCTTAGGCCCTAACAAGGTTAAACCCCTGAAAAAGAGTGACTTTTTAAATCATGGAGATTTGTGTTTCTGCGGGGTGTAATTAGCTTTGCTCCGGGGGAGGAGGAGGGCGGGTGGATGAAGGGTCGGGGATGCTGGCGAGGGGGCCGGCGAGAGGCGAAGCGGGGGACGACGACAGTGGGGCGCATTGTGGAGTCCGGCGGATTCAGGGGAGTAAATCTGATTATCAGCTCGTGTCAGAAGCCAGGCTCAGATACAGCTTAGCATTCAGAGCAACTTTCTACTTTCGGTGGTTAGACAATGACCCCCCTTTACAGGCCCGAGCAGGCACAGAGGGCCTGGCAGCTCCTCCAGCCGCCAGCATCCTGAGACAACACAACACAGCGCAGCGCAGGACGACCGCACGACAGGCTGCGTAGGAAGAATCATTCAAACTCCTGATTTAAAACAGGAATTTAACTGACTGCACACATCAGAGTTTGTTTACAGGTGTTCGGGGGTGGTTGTGGCTGAAGACGACAAGTGTGAAAAGACCTGATCGTACAGTACAGAGTTAGAAGGAAGTGAGTCTATCAAACCCTCTGCAGCCGCTGCTAGCATAAAGCCTAATTGTTACTACTGCGTAAAGTGCTGTACGTAGGTCGCGGAGAGCCCTCTACGTAGTCGGAGAGCCTGTCGGAGAGCCTCTCTGTCGTCTCCGGCGGCACGAAATATTTTTTTAAGTGTCCATCACTCCGTCAAGCGACAACGGAGACGGCAACGATTGGTCAGCAGTCCTACAGCTCGTAGCATTTCGGCGATGACGGCAAGGGCTACGATTGGAAATTGCATTGCGTATCTGGCACCACGACGGAGAACTATGAGGGCTCGAGGGGTCTCCGTGGTTACGCAGTTGGATAGCGCATTACGCAGTTGCAGAAGTGTAACGCTGCCTTAACTCACATACACAGTGCCTTAAACCTGCAGTCTTTCTAATGGGGCAACTCAACTGGTTTGAAAAATAAGTGTGATTGTATGTAAGCTTATGAGAAAAGGACAGTACTTCTCACTTGAGTATGAGTTTATGGTATTTATATGTCTGTCTGACCCACGAGTACTCATTTAAAGTACTTGTAGTTATTACTTCTGAGTACTACTGAGAGTGTTATTCATCCAGTGACCAATATTTGCATATTCATTGATTTTGGCATTATAATGAAGGAGAACGAGTAAATGTAGTGTTGAGAATTTTTGACCAGGTGATCGAAAAACCACATCAGATACAAATAATTAGTCCAAGCAGAGAACTTAATATTTCTAAATGTATCAATTAAATTTAGTGGAGTAAAAATGCTACATTCTTCTTTTGAAATGTTGTGGATGTATTAGTAAAAATACCCTAAATTTGTACTTGAGTAAAAGCCATTTTCATCACTGTAGGTAACATTAAAAACAACACCTTTCTAGTTAACCTGTGTTAAAAAGTTGTCGTCTGTATGTCATTAAGTGTTTTCAGTAACAGCTTTTCTGTGCTCGCTCACTATTTCAGAAAACAACGACCCGCAGCGACTGAAACCATAAAACGTGGCTTGAACTCGTTGTGTGCTGAATGTTAAAGTGCAGCTCTGTGGGCTTGTTTGGGCACCTGTGCATTCTGACCTGCAGCGTCCCATAGCGGCTCGTGTCCCGGGCGACAGCGCAGCAGCTCTGACGCCTATATAAAGCAGAGCGCTGGGTCAACAGCCTCTTGTCGGCTGTCTGTCTGTTTGGACAGGGACACGCTTGTTGTAAAAAAGTTGTGTAGCCGTATGACGGGAGCAGGTTTACCATCACAATGCCCTCCTGATTTATTAGATATAGCGGCGGCGTGGTGGAGAGGCGGCGGAGGGCGACGCCGGGCCCGGTGAACTTGCCGAATGCAGAAGTGCCGAAGGCAGTTGAGGATGTAAATGAGGCTGTAAGGACCAGCGAGCGTCTTTGTCTGCCGACTTTACTTGTTTGTTTAACCAGAGGCCAAGACAGGAAGCCAGCCCACACAACTCTGCTGTCCCCATGGCAACGCCACTGATAATTGTGGCACATCCACTCCCGGACTCCTTTCAGCAGAGGAGAGAGGTGGGGACTTCTGAGTGCTGGAGGAGAGAGAGGAGTGTGTGTGTGTGTGTGTGTGTGTGTGTTTCTTTTTAGTCCTTATATTCAGATTTGGTTGCATTTTTGAAAAGCTTTACTGAATTCGAATCTTAGTGTCTAACGTAACTGACACAGTGTTCCATCAGTGAACACAAGTTGAATCATTCATCAAAATTACACTGCTGTCAGTTTACATATGGACTGTTTTTTTGTAGAGTGAATATGTTTGGGTTTTGGACTCTTGCTCGGAAAAATAAGCACTTAAAATATTGCCATACCATTTCACCAAAGGTCTATTATTACGTAACCCTAACAGGACTGAAAGCCTGTTTGTCCAACAGTCCGTTATCCCCAAAAAAGCAGCCCGTTCACACTCTCAATATGTCGGATACAGCTACCTTGATCTGCTACTTGTGAACTGAGAGACGAATCAATCAATAGTGTTTAAATGAAAATAAAATCAATCTAATCTAATAATCTAAAAGTATGTTTTTCTCATTTCTGGTCAGAATATCTCATCGCACTGAATATAAAGACTCAATCACCTTGACATTAATATTTCAGTGAGATGTAAGGATTTGCTTTAGACGTTTCCACTTGTTCTGATGCCACCTGTTGAGGAATGTGATGCATTTCTTGGCATCTAACATCAAATCAAACCATCCGCCTCTTTGTTTCTGTCACAGAGCGGCTCCATGGTTATAATCTTTCTATATGTTGTTGTCTGCTAAGTGCTTCTTTTAACTCTTGGGTAACATTTTTGTGCAGAAAATCCATTCATTAGCATAAATGAGCAACTTGTGTGCAGTTCTGAGGGTTTGCTGATCCAACTTGGAACATGTCACAGGAACAAGCTTCACAGAAAAAAGCAAGAGAGAGATTCAGGATGACAATATGAAAACATTCGTGTTCCCTGCTGCTGTGAAGTTCAAGCAGTATGTTGTCACTCACAGTGTGGCGGCAGCGTCCTCTCTCCCACAGGATGGCCTTGCTGACGAACGACACATAAACGGGGCCCTGCAGGAAAAACGAGAGGGAGACGCACATATAAATGGTTATTGATTACATTATCCGAGCGAGATTGAGATTGATCAGTCAAAAGAGTGGGGAGATGAACTGCTTTCAGTAGCTCAATCTCCTGCTCCGTGGGCCTCCGGGCTGAGAACAATGACTGGAGCCTGGCAAAACAAATAAAAAGCCACACAGTGAGAGGGCTCTCCAGAGACGTTTAAACCCCCACCGCTGCGTTATTAACCCCTCCGTCTTGATTATTGAGCTGCTGTGAGACCTGCCGGTGGGTTTGAGCTGCGACAGCAGAAGACGCGATGATGGAGTCTGCTCTCCCACGCAGCCGACTTCCCAACATCTGCTCAGTTAACAAAACCTCTGTTCCCTATCTCTCCTGCCTTTCTTTTTAACATGTCTCTTCCTCGGGTGGTTTTATGGCGAGGGTGCGTCGGTTTGACCCGGGGAGCAAGGGGGCGCTGTGCTCACTCATCAATCACCGGCGACACATCACAAGCAGTCGGCGGAGCGGCTCATCCATCTCTCTTTGCGGCTCCTGGCAGCTCCCAGAAGCACCGAGTCAGCTCCAGAGCCGGTCCACTCCAGGGAGCGAGAGAGCAGATCCTCCCAGGACTCACCCCTCATTCATGGGCTGTAACCCCGGAGCGGAGCGGGTGACAGGGGGCAAAAGGGGCTCTCGGGGTTGGAGGACAATGGAGCTTGATGTGTGCGCTTCCCGTTCCTTTGGAGTGCGCTGGTGTGGAGCTCTCTGCCAGCTTGTGCTACACTCTCGAACCCATTCAGCGCCACTACGAGAGGCTGCGTAGGTCTCGCTTTTGTCTATAGGCTTCATTTAGAGCGTACCTGTTGTATCTGACAAAGCACGTCACGTATGATTATGCACATTATGCCAGAAATACCGCGCAGGCTCTCCTTCATTAACCAAAGACTTAATTGCGGCCGAATAATGAACCGACGGGGAACGACAACCAATTTCCCCCGGTGAATCACGGGGTGCTTGCGGCCCGATGACCTTGTTGTTACTAATTATACGCTGAATGTGAAATCAAGTACATGTTGTAGACGGTAAAGGATGAAGTGGCTGTGGGGAAATTATATGAACTGATTTTAAAAGCACAGCAAAGGAAACAGGCCAAATAATAATCAGGAAAAAAACTGAATTCTTTAACTATAGCCCCTTGGATTTCCTTAAAGCTTGAAGTGGTGCTACCATTAGCTGCAAACGTTAGCATGCCCTGCTACATGACTTCCAGCCTACAGCGGTAGCAACATCCAAGGAGCATCTTACAAGCTAACTACGTTTTCTGGGGTTACATAGTTAATATACATATATATAGTTAGTAATCAAATAAAAAATGAAGCTAGCTGAATTAATCAATTGCCTCTTTCTGCCTTTGATGTCATCGTTTGACCCGTCGTCACGAGCACGACACATAATCCCATCCAGGGTTTGTCTAAAGTGATTGCTGCTCCTCTTTTCCTTGTTCAATTCAGATGATGAGATTAGAGAGATTCCTAGCAGATGGGATTTCCACTGTGCATGTGTTGACAGTGTGTATACCCCCCCCTCCTCTCCTTTACCGCACTCCACCTCACGGTACTTCCTGTCAGATCCGCTGAGCACGCGGCGGCGTGGGCTGGCAGGACCCGAGCAGAGAGGAAGCGCTGTGGTGCCGGTTTGAGCCAACAGGGGGAAATATGGTCAAATATGGTCTGTCTTATCAATAATGAGTAGGTGGAACCGGCCAGATCAAATTACCAATTTAGAGCTAATCACCAAAGTGGTGGCTGGTCTTTGCTTTATCCCCTCTCCCACCCTGCTCTCTCCTCTCTCTGGCGATTCCTGCCGCCATCTGTCCGTCGTTCTCAGGGGAGCCCGTCCTTCCCTCCTGAGCACCACACTGGATGCTTTATTAATTCTGTTTCACCTGATTACACCCTGTCTGTGAGTCAGGGCACATTAATAGGCATTTAATCAACGTTTAATTAAGGGGAGCAGGCATCGAACAGAGAGCCGCAGATCAGATCTGCATCCTGATGAGGTCAGCGCCAAGGACACAGTAACACACGTTGTTTGGACAAATCTGGGTCGTGTACGGGAACAAACAAGTCGCCGTTACTGCGGCATCTCACTTGTAAACCTGCATATACATGTAACACTGTAATGTAAAGGATGCCACTTTAACAAGCACTTAAAGAGGCTCTGTGGAGCCTGTGTGTTGTGCTGGAAGACAGTTGTATAACAACTTACACAAATCGTCCACAGGCTGATCAATCCGCTCATATATGGCCAATAAAAATATGTGTAATTTTCTGCAGATTGTCACATAGAGCTCCTTTACATATTGAAATATTGTCATGAACATAAGGTCACAATCTTCAAGACTTTTCAACAATATTTTGTCTAGTTTTAAGAGGTGGCTCGATGTCTTTTTCTATTTTGTGCTGTTCTTCTGTGGGTGACTTTAATTGCCGTACCATCTTTTGATTTGATACTTTACTTGATAACAGTTTTTGCAATCTTCTTTTTCTCATCACCTGATGAATGAAAGTGTTGTTTGTAAATGTGACGAATTGAACATGACAGTGGAATTAAACTCAGTTACTTGCAAACACGCCAAAACATTACTCTTCGATGCGTCCATACGTTGTTATAAAGCCCCCTTGTTGCTGCATCACAGAAACACAGAGCTGCGGCCAATGACGCTTTCTATATCTACGTTGGTCTTTACCAACTACTGAGGGAAATATCTTTCTTATTTAGCTGCTAAATGCAACACAATGTTCACCAGCTAGTTGGTTAATAGTGGCTAAACAGTGGCCTCTCGCTCAAAATGACTCTAGGAGAGCAGAACTCAATCAAATAAATCACTGAAATTCGCTTGAAAGCTCTGTAAAGCATTCTCTGTGGGTTAATATGAGTGCCCAAGTTAAATATCATATGTAGCCACTTCTATATCTCCATTAAATATTCATGTTTCGATCAAATTCTGAGCAGCTCGCCAACAAAAGACCGACCCAAATATCTCTTACAAGCTTGGGACTCCAAAGATTTAAGCTAGTAAGTAAATCCTGCACACAGCTCTTTCACATCTGTGCTGTGGAGGTATGACAGAAGTGGTGCGTTCTTGTGTCATAAAGCATATTCATACAAAAGCTTTGAAACTAAATAACTTCCACTTTACACAGACTTCCTAAATCTGTCAGCAACTGTCACCCGTGATAACCCAAACATCTCAGCTTTCACTAACAGCGTAAATGTGTTAACTCTGCCGATGCGGTGATGGCAGCAGCGCCTGAGGTTGTAACACGTAAATCAGCTGCTGGATTTGTCGATAAACCCGCTAACTCTGAGACAAAAGAGCCACACAGTCCCCGAAGCTCAGACAAAACTTTAAAAGCACACCGCAGGAACTCGACAATGCAGGGCGACACAACCGATGAGCAGATCCAGTTCAGAGAGACAATCAAGCAAACGGATGAGCCATCAATGGCGAACAAAGGGCGAGGGTGACCACCTCAGCATGGCTCGGGCCAGGTTAGAGGCAGAGACAGAGGAGGAGAGCGCCCAGATTGAGAGAGAGAAAGCCCGGGGTCAGCTATAATGAGCCGTGAATGTGAGCATCCAACCAATCCGGTTTAATGGGGTTCATCCCTGGAAAGGTTTCGGTCCTGCCTCGCACCGGTGTCTGTGTGTCTTCACATTGGGCTCCGGGTCAGGAGCCTGCAAGGGCTCCGTGACCCTGAAATGAGCTCGGGGAGTCAGTGTGGCCCCCCGCCGGCAGGACAGAGATCCTTTTATGCTTTAATCTGCGAGCAAGGTGGATCAATATGGCGACTATTGGTGCCGGGATTGTGCGCAGGAGTGAGCGGTCCAGCCATTTTTAGACGTCTCACGGGGGGCTGGCGCACCCCGACAAAAGCAAAGCCCCGCTGCCACCACCGGCCACAATGACCTGTGGGACAGTGGCACACCAGCAGCTAACCTACTTAACATTCATTAGTGTCAGAGAGGTGGACAGATGCTCCGGGTCTTACGGATCTTCTCTCTCATGTTCTCCACATGGGGCTCATTCAGCAGCGTTTGACGTGTCTTTCATTCGGGGTGTAGGAGTCGTAGGCGGTGGCGGCAGCGGGCCGCTCAGCTGTGGATTTGGGAAGAGCTGGGTGGGCATGGACGGACTCACCCTGTGCGCGTGGCGTGCAGAGCGGGAGCCGCCGGGGAGGCAGGTGCTCGTGCTGACGGGACGCCCGGGCCGAGCCAGAGGCCTCCAGTGATGCCTGAAATCCTGATTTCTGGAAGGACTGCTGGGCTCTGGAGCTCCTCTCCTCCTGACAGCAGACATGTCCAATGAGCTCTAACCTCACATTTTACTCAGCTTCTTCAGCAAAATGTTGAAAAGTCCAGAAGTCAAAAGAAAGCGACACCATTTCGCCGACAAACTTTTTCAATAATACCTTCACGCTTTGTAGCAGAGTGATTTAAGGGCCGAGGAACTGAGCAATGCCTCTCTGTGGGAGGCTAAAACATGAACTCTGTTTGAATAGCTTATGGCTGTTAATAATTACCATCCCTGCTAAACCAGTGCGACTCTCTCATGCACATCGTTTCCTTGGCGAGCGGGGACACAAGACAATATTCCCCTCGGATTAGGAGGGAAATAATGAACTCAAACCCTGTGTTCCTTCCACATGAAACACAAAAACAAGGCCGACAATAAACCAAAGCTTTCAATTAAGAAGTGAGCAGCACTGAAGCCCCACACAGTGACAGAGGCCAGAACAGAAATCAGGACCAGCTGGACAGAGAGAGGGCTTTTCAGCCCGACTCCAGACACAACATGGATCAGGTTCTGGGCTGCTATACAGCAGCATAAATCTCCTGGCCCTAATTACATTACAGGGCATATAGTGGCAAGCTCTGTGGAAACAATGGACCCTATCAATTCCACAAATCAGAGCTCAGTGGAGTGTGTGTGTGTGTGTGTGTGTGTGTGTGTGTGCATGTTCTGAACAGCCCTCTATCTGTATCTCCAATCAAAGCTTATTATCTAGAGTGCGACTTGAGTTTGAGGTTATCATCTTCAGATTTGTAGTGCAGAAAAAAAAGCCCTTGTAAATACTCTCCTGGTGTATTATTAACAAGGACTGTGGTCGAGTGAGGAGCAGTCAGTGTTTTCCATGGTGACCGGACCCAAACACTCACAGCCCGTGGCCCACTTCGGCCACAAAAAATAAATCTTTTCAAACTTTTTCTAGGTTTTTTTTGTCCTCGGCAAAAAGAAGAATCTGCTTCGTTTAATTTCTCTGAAGCCAACAAAGAAACAAGAAAATCCTTTGACCGTAACACCACGACTTGTGACATGTACTAAAGCTTCTTGGGGCCATCTGAGATCAAGATCAACCTTTCCTTTACATCTCCCTTCCTAAAGCACTCCGAGGTCTCCCTCTGTTCGACCCTACGGGGGCTCTGCACTGCTTTTTTTGGGGTAATCCAGATGCCACAATGCCAGTTGCTAAGACACTGCCAGAAAATGCATTGTGTGAGGAGGAGTGAGGCCGGAAATCACAGTATTTATGTAGCAGGAAGAGAACTTTTAGATAGTCACTACATCTAATGCACTATCTTAATACAGTTTTGATTGAATGATCAATACAAACAAAACAGTTATTGTTATATTTACATTTATTACTGTGTTCTTTAGCGTTTAATTATTAGTTCACCTGTTTTCTCTTGTTTTTAATATGACAAGACATCTGTTAGCTTGATGTTTTACTGGCTAATTTAACATCTGGCTGAGGACTACAGTTAAAAATAAGCTACTTTGCTAACACTGGCACATTTAAAGTAATGTCCATCAATGTGGATTTTCCCTGTGGATATAAAAATAGGAGCAATTTAATAAAACTCTTAAGATTGACGTAAACACAAAACTTGCAAGCTAACAGCATCATTCATTTAGAGTCATGCATGTGCCTCCTGAAATCTCTTTTAGCTCTGTTTTTGGTCTCCACCAACTCCTCAGGAAAATGTCTCTTTAGCAGCTAAACACTCCACTAGGTTGTAGGTTCACTAGCCAGTTGCTAACTCTGTCTATCTGCTGTCTAACAACTACCTGCTGCATCCAAAAACAACTCTGTGAGAGCGACAGTGACTCAAAACAGTGAAGTTGAGGACCAAATGGCTAAAAATGAGCTGAAAGATGCTACAATTGCAGAGTTTGTCACTATGAGCAACCTCTGTCACAGACATATTACATTATTTCTGTCTGTCTTAACTATGTAAGACTAAAAAAAGTAATAGAAAAAATAGCTAATGACATGTAACAGTTGAAATTTAGCAGCTTGGCTGAATGTCTCTGAGTGCTTTTATAACGAAAATGTAATCTATCTTTAATCTTTGCTCTGTTATACTAAAAGAATAGTCAAAAAACTGCACACTCTCTCACACACGCACAAATAAACACATACATCAGCACACAAAAGCTGACAAAGCCTTTCACAAAACACATAAAATTACAATTACAAGAGCTTTCATGCAGTTCTAAGGAAAGCGGCCCTGCCCACTGCGTGCTGCCCTTTGTCGGCTGCGAGACCCAGAATCAAAGAGCGCTGACCTGCGCCGGCTCTGCCCGGCAGGCCCGCGGGGAGTCCAGCTCTGACTCCAAACCCTGGCTGCCGTGCCATGCTGGGATTCCCCCCCCCCTCCCGCCCCCCGGTCAGCGCCGTTATTTCCTCATCTCATCAATCTGTCAGCTAAGCCCTTTGACATGCGGCACAATATGGTCCCAGTATTTCTCAGTTCAGGCTCCTTCTCTTTCAATATGGTTCCAGCATTTCAAGATTAGTCAGCTCACCCACAAGGGTCTGCTCCCCTGGTGCCTCAGTCAGGACCGAGAGGGGAGGTCGGAAGCAAATATAGTTGCTAGAAGCAAAGCGATGGCAGCTTATTAATTAATTTAAATCTCTCTAAATTGCAAACATTGCACAGATCTCTTGTTTTTAACTCTGAACAGGAGTTCAAAGATGTCAAACAAGGTTCTGAGATCATGTGCACCAAGTTTAATTTGGTGATTTTTGGTGCATGGTTCCCTGAATGGTTAGTTTTTAATCATGCACACACTTTAAATCCACACTTCAGATATACTGAGGGGCCTGAAACATTTATTTTCTCAAAATGTTTTGGTTCCAGCACAGTCACTCAAATCTGATCTAATCAAAACGACACTGTCCTGATGAAGTCGATTACCGAAGAATGTTTCTTCAGAATAGCTTTAAGAGTTTGCCTACATTACATAGTGTTTCTTTAACTGTCCACCTTTAAGCATGCAGCTCACCTTTCTCTCTCCTTTCTGTTTCTCTCTGCCAACAACGTTATCTGCTTTGTCACCTCTCAAGTCGCCCAGAAAACACACCTGGCGTTTAGGATTTTTTTCCAACCGCAATCGACTGTTACGAGCTGTCATAACAGCAGGTGAGCCACGTGCGGAGGAAGCTTGTTGTTAACTATGCAGCCGAGCCGATCGAAACCAACAAACCCCCGCAACAACATTTCAACAAAAGAACAACGGCGTGAGTTGGCCTACATTAAACAGGAGAGGTCACATCACAATCAGTGCGTTTACAGGAGGGATGTCAACACCAGACTGGGAGGGGCAGAGCGAGGGCAGATTGTTTGTGGAGCGTCGTTCTCTCGGGTGGATTGAAAAAGTAAAAGTATAAATTCTAAAACAGGTCTCCAAATTTACTTTGGCTGCTGCCAATATACCTGGCAGCCCACCCAAGTTAAGTTCATGCGTGGGACACTGCCATGTTTCTGTTTGTTGTTGGGCAGTGACCTCTAGTGGCCACAGTTATCATGATGGGAGCAAAGGAGGAAGTCAGGTGACGTAGTATAAAAAGGGACCACAGATGAAGGAGGTGAGGAGGTCAGATGGGTCAAACAAACACAGGATTTTTACCTTGGAGACAGTTGTTTGTGTCCCGTATGAAATACAAAGTCAACAGTGAGGTATTTTAAGTTATGGAAGTATATGAACTGCATACTTTCAGCATATTTTTTGAGCATGCAGTACCTTTGAGGTTATTCTGGACAGTATTTGTCGTTGTTTTTGATTGTTGCAATCATAAAAAACATACATTTGCATAAAGCAAGCATATTTGTCCACTTCTGTGTTGATAAGAGTATTAAAAACCTGAAAATATGTGATTAATTTGCGATTATTCACAGGTTAACTATAGACAATAATGGGATTAATTGTGATTAAACATTTCAATCAATTTACAGCCCTAATATGTGTAGGTTTGCATCTTTCCCCAAACTTAGGTATGAGAACTTGTTATGTACAGAACTTAAATCGAAATAAACTCTCTCCAGGTGTCCAGTGTTTCCTCACATCTGCTTTCTACACACTCAGCACCACCTCAATGTAAATAATGAACTACTGACAAAGACGTATAAAGCACCATTGTAGACATTATGTTCTGGAGAGCATGAATTAAAAATCAAGTCAAAAAAAGATGCTCGGAGTGAAAGTTGGCCACCTGTGAATATGAAAGCAGTTTTTATGGAGAGAGGGAGGCGAATGTATTCCCGTTTTTTGAGACCTGTGCCGCTGGACTGGACTCACTCGAGGACAAGACCATTCAATTTATTTTCAAGTAAGGATGAAAGGAAGACTCCAAACTATGCATGTCGTCCATTCAGCGGTGACGCTCTTTAAGAGAAAGGAAAAAAAAGACAGCAGAAAGAGTTGGGGAAGGGTGGAGGGGTGGAGCGCTGCATAAATTTTACATACACAAGGCAGCAGACAAAGTGATTGTTGCTTCACCAAAACTTTTTTTTCTCTCTCCCCCAGAAAACACTTTTCCTGCTGAATAGGCACCTATTAGTGACTCCATTATGGGCGCAGGGCTCTTGAATGGCTCCTCACTGTGCGTCTTTATCATAGTCAGGGCCGTGAATACAAGCGGCCCCCCTCCTCCTCGAGCCCGAGCAAACTCTTTACAGCCTGTATTGATAGGTGCTGCAGCGCTGGTGATGATGGGTGAGGCAGGAGAGAGGGGGGAGGCCATTCTCGCCCCCTGTTGTGTGCTCCAGGTGTGGTGGGTTAAGCGTAGCGCTCCGGAGCCTCTATTGTGCCGCGCACTTTTTTTCTTTACCACTTGTTCCATAAAAAAAAAATGGCTGCAGTGTTTTACATGCATTAGCTGATCTCCATAATGCCGCCTCCCCCCTCTCCCCTCCCGGCCCCCGCTGCACCCCCAAAACAAGTCAGGCCTCCGGCGAATCGCTGCACACCGCCTCAGAGCCCTGTATTGTTGCTGGATTATTCAGGAGTTAGCTGAAAGAAAGAGACAGGGAGAGTGGGGTGTCTGTACTTTATCTCCAGGGGAGACAGGGGCTAAAGAAGGAGCTTCTTTAGAGAAGTGAGTTACTGCGGCGAAAAAAAAGCCCGAAAACACCTGCGGAAGACAAGCGCAGGGAGGCCGAGGCGAGGAAGCCCCTATTGTCCGTCTTTACTTTCCCCGTCCCCTCGCCGAGATACTGTAAACCGGCTCCTTCTGAATGGAGGAGCGTCTGTTTACGACGAGTCCCGTCTCCCCGTCACAACGTCATCACCTCCGCGCCGACGGATCCATCAGCACGTCGGCGGCTTGAGCAAATATCTGCGCGTGTATTTCATTCAACTTTGAAGTTATGTGTGTACACGCAGTTGAAGGAGGGGGGGGACGCAGAGAGAGTACCAGAGACTTTATGATGAATATGGAAGCATTGTTCAGCCATGCTTACCTCCACAGGGAACCATCTGCTCCCTGTCAATGCATCACCTGCTCGTCTGAGCCGTCTCCAGGGCAACAAGGGGAGGGGGGATTAGGAGAGGTTATGGCTTTGATGGGAGGGGCCGTCGCTGGGGACAGAGAGGAGGTGCACTGGAGGAGGAGGAGGAGGAGGAGGAGGAGGAGGAGAGAGGTCGCCGGGCGAATGTCGTCCTCTGCTGGTGGAGAGATCGTACAGCAGCAGTCACACATGCATACATGTCTTCTAGATGCACAACTGTCAGCATTCGGTGCCGTTTCCTCCCACAGAAGCCACTTGTTGAGCATGTTTTTGAAAGAATTCAGAATAAAGGAGTTCGAGCCAACGTCAAAACTGGCAGTTCAACTCAAGAGAGGTCGATTCACAGAAATTACCGAACACATATTGCAGGTGGTTGGTGTTATTTGCTCATGTTTTAAATTTCCTGTCTCTCAGAGTTGAAACACCATCGCCATCTTGCTTTTTCGGAACCAGGAGGGACCATATTTTTATGAGATACACCACTAACCTGATTGACAGTCACCTTGGTAGCCACTTTCTTCAGCAGACCCTGCTTTCATGTCTATTTTACTCTCAATGGGACCATAATTTACAAAATGTGCATCCTGCTGTGTTGAAGAAGACTTGAGACTAAGGACTGAGACCATAAACTCATGAGCAAACTGTTTACCGAGATAATAAATCACGTGAGAAGTCGGGTCAGTGTGACACTGTCAGTAAAGGTGAACCTGCGTTACAAAAAGCACAGAGTGAGGAAATGACTTGTCAGAGCTGAATGTGATGAGCTGCTGCAGAGTGACAGTCCCTGTGTGTTCAGAGTCTGCAGTCGTGCAGGCGGGCTGGCAGGTATTGTGCGACACGCAGCATGAATGTCAGTCAATCACAGAGTTCTCATTAAGTCCGTGTTCCTCCACCTACAGTACAATGTGCGCTCTGCCGGTGACGGCTGGGTAAACACAGACCTGAGGACGGCTTCAGAGGCAAACATGTAGGATTTGAAAACTGATGACTGAGTCGGGCAGCAGCGCTTAGAAATGTTCAGGACACCAGGAAACAACAACGATCAGTACATTTGTCCCCCTATTCCAGCATTTGTAGAATAATTTAAAGGACCTTTGCCTGATCAAGTGTCAAACTACATTAAATGCAGGATTTTACCGATACCTCAGTATGTGTCACTGAGGACAAGAGGACCCTGCAGGAGGAGTCACACATTCACCTGCAGCCGCCCTTCACGGACTCTTGGTGACGCAGAGAAAGTCTGACTGACAGGTGAAAGTGACCACGGCCGCAGGGAGGAAACACCTTTTGTGTTTGGTCAGGGAGCTGGCGAGGCCGGTGACCCGTGTCCCCCTGCCGACGAGCTCGTCAGCCCGAGGGGCGAGGAGGGAGGGTCTGAATCACTCCCTCCTTACATCATCAATACACCCCCCAACCATCACAAACTTAACATGTCATCCCCCTCAGTTAGAGACCTCCACTCTCTCCCCCTTAAAACACTCTCAATCTTATCTCCATCTTTACTATATGTGGAGGAAACAAGACAAACCAAACATCCACTACAGCAGCGTCCACCTGCAGGAAACACGATGCCTCTCTGTTATCTGCCGCACATTCTGTAAAGATGATAAAACAGCTGTCAAGCCAAAGAAAAGCCTTCATGGTTTTTATATCAAAGACAATCTGAGGCTAGCAAATAGATGTTTCCAGTGAAAAAATTAAAATTAAATATCTAGGATCCCCAATAATTAGTTATTGGGTTAAACAAAGTCAGTCAATTAAGGGAGCTTGGGATCCTGGCATCATTTTAACATCTTAACAATAGAACAAAAGACAAAAGGTGTTTGCTTTTGGCCTGTGGCCCACCGCTGAGCTTTAGTTTGGGCCCTCCACGAGAAAAAGTTCAGGCTCCTCTGCTTTAAATGTTCAGAAACACACATTCACTGCACAAGATGTCAGGTACAAGTTCTGTTTTCCTGACGGACACATCCAGCATGTATCCCTTATTTATTTCTCTTACTAAATCAACATGATAAAATGGATGATGTCAGTAAAGAGAAGCAGAGACACAAGAGGGATGAGACTGAAGATTTAACACAGCGGAAATTCAATGACAGCTGCAAGTCAATATCAGAAGAAAGTCCCTAATGATTTTGTTAACTCAGTGTCCATCAGGTGACAATAAAGAGTCCACAACCATGCTACCTGTGGCTGTAATGCAGTGCCAAATGCTAATGTCAGCATGCTAACATGCTCATAGCGGGTTCAAAAAACATCCGGTACAGCTGAGGCTGATGGGAATGTTGGATTACAAGATTTTCATTAGAATAAATTAGTCTTAGTCTAAATGTCCTGAAAGATGTCAATGTTCCAGACAAGTGGGAGAACCGGTCATTTACTGTTTGAACTACAAGTGTCGGGATGACACTCAGCAATCAGCCTACTTTCTCCTGAGATGCTTTCCTCACCTTAAAAAGCATTTAATTTGTGCTGGAGGGAAATGTTTTCACCAGACATGATGACTGGTCGAGCTTCAACAGTAGTTCCATAAATGTTGTATGTTCCAGAAACTGAAGTAATGTACAATGAAAATTTGGTGTTTTCAAGTTATTTTAGTGAAAATATAGAGTAAAAATAAATAAACATAGTGTTAAAAATAAGTGATAAGTGATGGTAAGTGTTGGACATATTGTCTCTGTTGGGGTTATATGTCCTGTAAAATGTCAGGTTTTGTTATTTACTTAAAAAACTCTTCGAATGCGACACAGAACATTTGTTACTTTTCTAGGGGGAAACATTCATTCAGCTTAATTTGAGTCAGTTTGGACATAAAAAACAAAACGGCTGTGGAGTTTGGGAAGGGCTCGGTTAGGTTACTACTCTCTCGGACAGAAACACTCTGACTCCTTCCCTGGGTGAGATCCTGGGAGAGTTCCTGTCAGGGCCACGTGTAGCCGGAGCCCCGGCCAGGGAAGGGGGTGACTTTCCTGGGTGTAAAATTCAATTATCCAGCGGGTGAGCGTGTCTGAGCGTGTCTGTTGTGAGCGGTGGGCGGACGGCTGCCCGTTCCCAGCATGCGACAAGGGGGTTAAGAACCACAGAAAGGCCTCCATTATCCCGAGTGAGAACGGCCCATGTGGCTGGCTGCACGGCCTCCGCTCTCATTCACTCCCCTTTACAACAGCGCTGCCGAGAGCCTCGAAAGTTTCATTCTCTTTTCTCTGCTCTCATTCCCTTTTCTTCCTCTCCACATCCCCCCAGCCCCTCCTCGCCTCTCTTGCTCTCCAACTCTCAGAAAAGAGCCTCCACAATGCCGCTGGAGGGCTGGAGTGGATTCTTCAGCACCCCTGTGGACAGTGCACATGTGGACAACATTCACAGGATGTCTGTCAACTAGTCCATTAATCAACGACATCTCATGAAAGAACAATTAGGAACCTCACAACTCTATAACGGATTATCATCTCTTAGCACCCCTGCTAGTCCTCCTGTACAGCAATGCTCCGTGCCCGAGTCGCTCTTCCTCGTCCAGTTGCACCACAAAAAAAAAGCTGGAGTTGCATAAGCATGACAAAACAAAATGATTTTTTTGAGCGGGGGCAGCTGCAGCGTGTAAAAGAGCTCATTCCTCGCAGTCTGAGCCCAAAACTGACTCGCATCTGGCTAATCATCAGAGCGAGAATGGATCTTCAGTGTGTGAATGAGACTGAGACCCTATGGAGACGGCCATTGTCGACGCACACTGCACCACTTCTCCTGATAAATGAGCAGTTGTCTCCGTCACCGTTAATGACAGTAAATGACGCAGAGGGGAGCTCTCCATCCACTGTACAATACGAAGAGGGCACTGAGGCATCTCCAGAGTTTTCACGACCCGTCTGCAAATTACTGACCAGCGGAGACGAGCAGACGACGCATACAGTGGTCCATTATGAGGAAGACGGAGTGTGCTGCAGTGTGTTTGGGTGCATTTCAACAAGGCTAGCAGGCAGTGCAAAATGTCTGATTCAACTTAAAGAGGTATCAGTGGATATTTTAGCATCTCTGGGCTGAGAAACAAGCTGCAAACTCAACACTGACGTACCATCGCTTCAAAAAGCTCATATGGCAAACAGGTCTGAAAAGTAAAGTCAATGCAGAAGTGCCTTAAACCTGCAGAGGGCGACTCAAGAAGAAGTTTGATTGTATGTAAGCTTATGAGAAAATTATCCTACTTCTCACTTAATTTATTACCTCGGTCTCAATTTCTTGTTTCAAGTCCTCTTCAAGACAGCACGATGTTCATGTTGTAAATGATGGTCCCTCTTAGGCTGCCATCTTAACAGGACCCTTTCTAAATAAAACATAAAAACATAACCTATAGAATCACCAGTCAATTCTGATACCAGACGTTCAAAAGGTTCAGTGACTTTAAAATACAGGGATGTCGTTCTATATGTTGGCACTTTAATAATTTGTTAGAATACCTCAATACTTTGGCACAGCAGTAAAAAGTCTTTCCTAAATGTCATTCAATTAGCTCACATAAAAGAGGCAGGCTACCCTTAGAAACCAATATTATATGATTTTGTTGAGTTAATTGGATTGAATTCAGAGGATTTAATTTGGCTGTCAAGGGTTTCTGTCACTCACTAATCGCTCTGAAAGCGATCTCAAAGATATTGTCATAGTTTTTAAAACAATATATTTATAGTTGTTATTATTATAGGGATCACTTTTGGTGCAGATGCCCCCCTGACTGTTGCATCATACACTCAATAAAATCATTATTTCATCTCAAATGTGTGCTTTTATATGGATAGATCGAGTGTCTGAGTCTAAGTGAAGAGTCTCACAGTGAAGTACTTCATTTCCATGCTCAAACTGCAGTTACTGGTGTCGTTCCCTCAACATTACCAAACCTACACTGCCCTCATGTGGCACCTGTGGATCCGCTCAGTATCAGGTATGATAGAGGGGGAGATCTGCACAGACAGATATTTCTTCTCTGTACTCCCTTTATTTACGTGGCTACATTATCAATATGCCCTTAATTACATTTTCATGGCTTTAAAGTCCTTGTGACTTCAGCTCAGCCTTTGTTTTACAATGCAGTGATGGCTGATGCTTTAAATTTGGTTTGGCTGCCATGTGATGAAGTCTTGTGCAGAGGGTTACACAAGTGATTTGTTTTTAGGAGGACGTTTTCTGAGTTATGCAGGTTTACAATCACATGAGCTTAATAAGCACGAATCCTTCTGTTATATAAGATTTAGGCTATTTTGTACATTTACAGGCCTTTTATAAACTGTATCTGAATTATGTCATTCCCTCTATAAGACCGTCTTAGTTCCTCTAGCATCTTGATCGATCTCTCTCTTTTTTTTTTTTAAATAAATCAACTATTTTCATCTCTCTTACCTAAACCAGCTGAATGAAGCAAACGGGAGTCAGGGCTGCTGGTGGTGGTGCTGGAGCCATGTTTGTCTTCTCTCTAGAGGGCATCCAGGCTTCTCCTAACAACAAGAAGTAACAAAAGATGATCAACCTTCACTTAAAAAGTTTTAGCATAAATTGAAATGTAATTTGGTTGAGGTAAATTGCGTTGCGTGGTTGTAATTTTGTCTAGTAGTGCCTGAGCAGTATGTCAAGAGACCACCTCGACCATTTATGGATTTTGGCCACACCTTGTGGCGCCAACTGGTAAATTCAGCAAATAAAATCATACCATCAACTTTATTGTATATGTATCATGAGCAGTTGTCAGTGTGGAAAAGGTTTTGAAACTAAATGTACGTATTAAGTTGCATGTAGGTAGTTTGAGTACAGGAAATACATTATCATAGCAGTTACAAAATACCTCTTTCTATCATCGGACACCTTTTAACTTGAGGAAGAACAAATATGTCTTTTGACCAGTTATGTATGCATATATATCTGGGAAATTTTCATTAGTGTGCAATTTCCTCACATAAATGCTCATAGCACTGTAGATTTTAAGTAGGTCTACTAAGTTATAGACGTCCACTAGACTATTAGCATTTAGCTTGGAGCATTGAAGAATACCAGTAGTCTAACTGTATTAGCATAGTGACATTAGCATGTAGCTATCTTAATATCACACGCTGTATATAAGTTTTCTGTTATGGAACACTGGGGGGGACCTTTATATTAAAAAAATATATAATTAATTAATCTTTAAATCATCTTTTCAGCAATTTCATATTCAGACTCAATGTTAGCTAATTAGCTACATCTGACTACAGTAAATATATTTTTACAGCTTTTGTTGCTAAGCTCACATTAGCATTTAGTTTGCTCAAAGCACTATAGAGATATTAGGCTGTAGCTAATTACACTATTGGTAATCTAGCTATAAATAGCATGGTGATATTAGCATTCAGCTATCATAAAATACTGTAGTGTTTTAATTAAATTTAGAGGCTGTAGATAGTGTCTTTTAATTTCCTTTGTTAACATGGCAGCGGGAACCCGGGAACATGATGGGGGCTTTAAATATATTAATTACATTTTATATTGACATATCAGCAATTTCATACTCAGACTCTAACTGTTACGTTAATTGCTTCATATGGAGCCGAGCCCAACTGAAAATAACGTACATTATCCGGTACCGTTAGCTAATTAACGCACCATAACACGAATTAAAACGTATTTTAACTTGGTTTTAGGTTACATGTAGCTATGCTGACAACACTAAATTTATTTTTAACAGCTTTAACGTTAGTTACTAACTCACATTAGCATTTAGCGGACTTAAAGCACTGTAGAATTACTCGGCTGTAGCTAATTACACGGTAACCTAAGGAGCTAGCTATACGTTAGCATACGTAGCATTTAGCTTAAAATACTGTTGTGTTTTAATTAGTTACAGGCTATAGAGTTTTCTGTTTATATTTGTCTTGTTAACTTTGCTGAGGGGACCTGTGAACACTTGTGGCTCCGTTAAATTATGAACATATTGATTAACGTTACATTTTCTATTATCATATCAGCAATTTGATACTCAGACTTTAACTGTTATGTTATTTGCTTCATATGGAGCCGAGCCCAACTGAAAATAACGTACATTATCCGGTACCGTTAGCTAATTAACGCACCATAACACGAATTAAAACGTATTTTAACTTGGTTTTAGGTTACATGTTGCTATGCTGACAACACTAAATTTATTTTTAACAGCTTTAACGTTAGTTACTAACTCACATTAGCATTTAGCGGACTTAAAGCACTGTAGAATTACTCGGCTGTAGCTAATTACGCGGTAATCTAAGGAGCTAGCTATACGTTAGCATACGTACCATTTAGCTTAAAATACTGTTGTGTTTTAATTAGTTACAGGCTGTAGATAAGTTTTCTGTTTATAATTGTCTTGTTAACGTTGCTGAGAGGACCTGGGAACACTTAGGGCTCCGTTAAATTATGAACATATTGATTAACGTTACATTTTATATTATCATATCAGCAATTTTATACTCGGACTCGACGTTATTTGCTTTAATAGGGAGCCCAGTGCAACTGAAAATACCCGGTAACGTTAGCTAATTAACGAAATAACACCTCTTCTAAAAAAAGGTTTAAAGTCACTTGTAGCTACCTGTTACTTCACTGTACTTTTATTTTTTGACAGATTTAGTTACAAGATGATGTTAGCATTTGGCTCTAAGCCCTGTTGAGCCGCGAAACTAGGCTATTTTACATATTAGCATGTTGACATTAGCATTTAGCTTAAAACGTTGTAGCTAGCTGTTCGTGTTTCAATTAACGTCACAGACTGTGGGTACGTTTTCTGTTTTTATTCGTTTTTAATTAGCCCAAAACTACATAACATGTGATAGCACTTTCATGATCAGAGTGAATCGTTTCATAGGCAGTAAGCTAACTGTAAATGTGTTTACAGGTTAATTAAGGGATACAAAGAACTGTTTTAAGTCGGTTTAAGTTAACTTCTACCTGTGTGCAGGTTAGTCAGGCTGCACAGACACAGACAGGCACCATGGCAGCAGCAGTAACTCCAGCTGAAAGCCTGCCCAGCAGACCCAGGGGAAGAGTCCGACCCAGCAGCAGCAGTGGTGGACACAACAAGATCCAGATGTGCCATTGTAATTCTGTTTCACAACAACCATCCCGTGACATACCGATAGGCGGTGGTGGTGGGGGGGTGTGGTGTCACGTGTCCCTCTGTTGTAACGGGGGAGGCTTTATAGACAGGAGCTGCTGATCCAAACTCCTGCACAGCTGAGCATCAGCACACAGACGGGACCTGTTCACCTGAAGAGCCGAGAGGATGGACGCTGCATACAAGAGAGTCAATGGAAAGTCCGGGCCAGAGGCAGAGACAGAGGAGCCAGTCACTGGGGTAAATCTGATTTGAATCTGGCACTGTTATGACACCATGCTGACCAAAAACTGCTTTGTGTTTGCTGTCTCACAACTTTTTTCTTATCCTCAGGAACAAAATTCATCATTCACTTTGTCTGCTCTCCTGTCATTATGGCAGAAAATAGCCAAGTCATTGTGTAAATATTAACCCACAAACACTACCTGACATCTGTCTGTTTTTAATGCGACAACAGTTGAGAGTCATAGCTGGAATATTCCAGGTGGTGCAGCAGACAAAGCAGGATAATGCAAAGTGATTTGAATGGGAAAAAAAGGCTGATGTAACAGAAAAATGGACATCCAGTGCTGTCCTTACACACAAACTACAGGCATGTATGTAAAATAATATCCTGTCAGTAATCTCTGAAATAGCTTCCGCTGAAATAATTGCCAAAATATGTAGTTGCAGCTTCTCAGATGTGAGAATTTTCTGCTTTTCCTCGTCTTCTGTCAAAGATGAAATACATAACTTTCCCCTCATGTGTGAAGCATGTGGTCAGGTAAGCACTATGTACTACTTACTGCACGGTCTGCATCTAAAGGTTAAAGGTGTCCGTGGCTTTGACCTCTAAGATCAGATGCCTTCAGCGAGGAATGTGGCGGCTTTGAACCAGATTTCATGCTCTCGTTCTTACACATGGCTGCGCTTAAACGTGGAAACACACAATGACGTCGCCATCCAAATCAAACGGCAGCATCGCAATTTGAGAATCTGACATTTTACACAACCAACAGACTTGAGAAGTGAAATTGTGGTGCTGCAGCACGTTCAGCCGCTAGATTTAGGGGTTTAAAACATGTGTTGTATTATACAGATCGTAAGGAGATCAAGATAAACTATAAAAAATGACTGAATTTATTATCCCAGTGGTGTGTTGGCTGCTCCCCTGAGACTCTGCACACATGAAAATCCATAATCTTCTCCTCATGTTGTTTCCTGAAATCTGTCCTTCACAGCGGAAGAGAAGGGGCTCCATGTACCTGGAGGAAGAGACCGACAACAAGACAGAAGTGATCTCCTGCATCTTCTCCCTGAACGAGGAGGTCGGGGCTTTAGCCAAGGCTCTGAGGCTCTTTGAGGTACATTTCTTTCGATCTTCATGTGATCAGGAGCAAATTTACTTGCTGGTAGTCATCCCCACTGACGATTACATGACCTCATCTGTCACTACAATATTTCTTCCAGATCATGAAATTAGTTTCAAAGGCACAGACACAAAGTCATTCAAAGTGGGGAACCGGGTCCACATCGGCTGACGCTCATATGATCCGTACTGCATTTGCTCAGGAGGTTGAAGTCGCTCGTGCAGTTTGAGACCAACCAGAGGACGAAGGAATGTTAATTTGCCACTCGAGGTGTTAAGTCTCTTCAGGGTATAGCTTTAAATGATTAAATGACATTTTAGAAATGCATTTGAGTCAAAGGAATTCAATAAAGAGCCGTTCCCAGATAATAACAGAGCGAGTGAATGAGCTGAATGTTCAGATGAACACTGACATTCTGACAAATACACTTGTTAGATGAGAAGATGATACCTCTTATCACATCTGTCTGTTCAGTGTGAAGCTATAGCCTGCACCCCGTTAGCCTAGCTTAGCAATACAATTGGAAATGGGGGGGGAGCTAGCCAGGCTACTATTACTATTATGTAGCATGCTAATCAGGGAGCATTTATGGTTAGTCAAGGTTACAAAGTTACTCATTAACGTGAAACAAAACAGGCTGCATGACGTGACATTTCTTGAGGCAGAAATATATATTACAGTATCACGAGATCGACTTCGACATCTTCAGTAGTTGTAACTTTCACGTCTCATAGTTTTCAGGCAGAAAATCGGTTCTGATGATCTGTTGTTGTTTTGGAAGCATTTCATGCTCGTGGCCTCTTCTGCTTCAAAGACGGGGCCAAAACAAACTGATCTTATCGCCGATGTTTGTTTATCAGTTGTGTGCGAACATGACAGTGGATCACAGCGACTCTTTGATCCGCTGACCCTCCTCCTCCTCCTCCTCCTCCTCCTCCTCCTCCTCCTCCTCCTCCTTGGTTTCTATATTGATAAAAAAGTCAAACACCGGACTGCCAAGTGATCACTTTTTGTTACTTATTCAGTTAAAGTTGATAGAAAATACTTTACGTCATTACTTCACAATGTTAGTAACTTTGCAAACATGAATTTTACATACAAGATACAATCAAATCATAAAGTGATACATTGCTACAGATCAAATGACCGAATATTATATAAAGTAATTAAAACGTGGCCATTATAACCAATTATATGGTGTTTTACCAACACCGAAGCAACATGTGCACAGACGGATGTTGAACAGAACTGTACGTGCGACTGATTTAATGAGTCACAACGAAGAGAGAAGTGTTAATAGTGCTCATAAACAATATATTCTACTGCCATCTTGGATTTTTCATTTGGCGTTGGCGAGGTGCGTCCAACTTTCCGAGTCGGGAAATCTGATTTCAGGGGGCGTTGCAGTTAAAAGTGCCAACAGGGAACTTGGAAATTTCAACTTCTCACTTCAAATGGAGCTCAACAAAAGTCACAAGTATGAGCCTGGATCCTACATATCCCATAATGCAACTCAATGATGTCTTTCGTTAGACCTTCTAGGCTTTCTGTGGAAAAAGTGTGCAACCCAAGCTAAAGTAAGGTTGTCAGAGTTCCAGAATATAAAAATTTGATGGAATGAAATAACGATTTTTGATACCATGACAAGTCATTGCCACCCTGATTGTTTGAACCACTTGCACACAGTGCTGGTACAGAAAAAGTAACTGAAGACATTAGTATCTCGACACTATCAAATGTGGGCATTGTCTCATTTTAAAGCAACAACATGCAGCTTTAAGGAGAAAGATAGTTGATCGTTGACACTTTGGATATGTATCCTGTCCAACACCAGCCCAGTAACCTCAGTCTTTGACAACCTGAGAATGAGAGCTAACCATCAACTATCTTTTTCCAGAAAGTTACATGTTGTTGCTTTAAACACGTGGAATTGAACAAATAAAAAAACATAATCGTAGAAGTATCAATACTTCTGACAACCTTAAGTCCAACGCAAGATAACCCTGATGGCACCACAAGGTAAGGTGGTGTCGAATCGCTTGATTATGTAAAATTTTGCATCCCATTAATGGAGTGATTTCACAATGTGGTTCTGCCCATTTGAGTCAATGATCAGAAGGCTTGTGCCCACAAGAAGGTCATCGATCAATGTGTGTGTGTATTTAAATCCTCTGTAATCAATCAAAACTGTCTGTGTGTACGTGACTGCATGCAGGCACATAGTAAACACTGATTTACAGCAACTACATTGTTTAATCTCTAACACGGATCTCATAACAAGGTTCAAGCTTGTTCCTCTCTCAAAACAGTCTCTCAAACATTTACCAGGAATTTGTTTTCATAAACGTGCAAATCATTCTGAGATAAAACATTTCTTGGTTAAGTTTTACTGCTCGGAAATGTTTGGGGGGTGGAGATGTGGGAGGGTTGATTCCGTTCTGTGCCAGGTTTTGTGCCAAAACGCTACCGTCAGAATGCAGCAGCAAACATCAGGATCCTCTTTGAACCTATGAGCTTGCACTTTCCCGATCCTCCCCCTGCTCCACCTCCCTCCTCCCCCCCACCTTCCAGCCTGTTTAAAAAACAGGCCAGATGACCCACAGACCATCAGCACGCCCCTCTCCCCATCGCTGCATCGTAACATGCTGATTCCCCATAAAACAGAGCTTTGAAAATAACATGCTGCACGTTTTCCACATTTTTTCGTGCCTTCTCTGAAAAATTGGAACCAACTGCCGGCCTGAAGCATGTGCTAACGTTTATCTGAGCTGCACCTATCACATGTTCATGTTCACATTTCCATCTCGGGAATGTCTAATCTCCATACTTCTGAAAGTTGCCAAATTAAAACCGCCTCACCATTGTTATTTGCTGAGATCTCAAGCGCATGTGACACGGCGGTGCGGTTATCATGTGACGATTCAGAGCCGTGGGCCGGCCTCGACCTCGCACCTTAGTCCCGGCGACATGAGGTTTAACGTCGCAGTGGAGGGACGGCTCGGAGGGGTACTGAAATCTGTCAAAATGACTCCTGCATTTGGGTTTAGGATTTAGCGCCGGCTTTGTTGCGCCGGACCGATCGCACGCATGTTGGAGTAATTCTCTGTGTGCACAGAAACAGCGATATCATTGAAGCTTATATCACCGTGCCTCCTCTGGTATGATAGGAAAGCTGCTGACAGTGACGGATACCAGCATCACATAATGCAAGTCATCGTTTCTTTAAAAAACGCCAACCTGGACTGGGTCTGTGGTCACGCCTGGGGGCTGCTGGACCACATGGCCCTTAAAAGAAGCTGTTACATGTACAATGGGATCCAGATGGAAGAAAACAGGAGGCCCTGCAGCTCACGCCCTCCTCTTTACTTAGCCTATAGAAGACAGAGAACATCATACTCCCTCTCCCTCCCCAAAGTTACGTAAACAAGAAGACATTTCTGATGGTAATTACCAATTAAAGACACGCTCGAGAAACACGAGTCGGGGCCTTTCTGCGTTTTGGACTCGTGAATGTTGTCCAAATAAGTTTGGAAACGTCCCAAGGGGTCTTGTTTTGATGCAGCGGAATGAGAGAACCCTAAAAGTCGGCTGGACAGGATGATTTGTTTGACGATTCTGCGCTAAACCGCCACAGTGTGTTCTGAATGCCTTTATTATACAAGTCCAGTCTGTCTGGCTCTGTGGCAGCCTGCAGAGAGAAAGAGCATGACAGCGCTGACCCGGTCTCTGATAAGAAGCCGTCAACTTAGTGAGAACACAGCGCCCTCCTGTGGTGGAACAAAGACAGTGCTGCAGCCTGTTGCAACTAAAACATTCAACCATTTAAATAGACAAGCTCTTTAAAACACAAACAAATGTCCACACAGGTCCCATCACGGTCTCTCCTTATTCTTTTTCTGTCTGTGGTCCGCAGGATAAGGGCATCAACCTGACGCACATCGAGTCTCGTCCGTCGCGCATGAACCAGGACCAGTTCGAGTTCTTCATCAGCGTGGACTCCACCTGCTCCCAGGCCCTGGACGAGGTCATCGACGGCCTGCGTACACAGATCAGCGGCCACGTGCACGAGCTGTCACGCAACAAAGAGAAGGACACAGGTCAGTGAGTGTGTGCACTGTGGAGAGGGGATGGACGCTGAACAGGACAAGCACGGGTCCTCAACACGATGAAAACAAAACAACGTGCTCGCTGCAGATGTTGTGAGAGGATATCTGTTTCCAAATAGAAGAAATGTTTAAATGTCGTTAATCTCTTGTGTGAAAAGGCTGAAGAGTTTCTATCAGCGAGCGAAAGATCAAGGTCTCAAAAACTCTGAAAAAGTAGCCACCTCCTAAAATAATAAGAATAAAAGTCAAGAGGGTTTATCCTCTGAAGATCATGAATGTCTTAATCACATGTTGTGCTGATTCCTTCAGTAGAATAAGAGACATTTTGTTTCATATGTGGAACTTTGACCTGCAGGTGGAACGTAAATGAAAAAATCAAGGGACAAGTAAAGTTATTAAAGTTTTCTAATATTTGTTGAGGCAAACAGTATCACCAAAGTCTCCAGCTGTCATCATCTGGGGACCATGAATGTCAAAATGTAATGAAAATCATTGTAATAGATATATTTCAGAGGAACAGTGGAAGATGGACAACCGACACTGTCATCCCGAGAACCACACTGCTTAAAAAAAAAAAAAAAATCAAATAACACGGAGATCAATTCAGCTGAAACGGTCCATTTATCAACGGTTGGCTGTTGTGTCGGCGCTTCATGACCCCCCAGCCAGACCGGGTAATGGACAGCCAGCGCCGCCAATGAGACTGATGGCTCACCGCCCAAGTCTTGACCCCTTTATTAGTTGTTTCCAGAATGACATTAGTTTAGCTTCTGAGGACCAACAGGCTCGGCAGGAACAGAGGAGCCTTGTGTCCTGGCCCCAGACTAACACAGGGCAGGAGAACATGCCAAGGTCAGAGACAGAGAGACGGACAGGGCCACCATGGATCCTCCTTTGACCTCAGTGTAGACATTGTGGTCTGATGGTCAGGGTCAAGTGAACGCGGGGATATTTATGGCCTGTTTTGGAGGCTGCCTGTTTATAGAGGAGCCTGGCAGGGACATATTGTCTTCCCGGGGCCTCGGGCTGGACCACACTGCACAAATGTAGATTAATGATCGGGCCCCAGTGTTTTTGAGTGTCATAAATCCACATGAGCAAGCAGATGACCCTTGATTACTGTTCTGCTGAGTGTCAAAATGCCACGACGCTGAAAAAAAATCCTTCAGCCCTTCTCTACATCAATAAAAAATGTGCACTGTACTTATATAGTACTTTAGCAGTTTTCATTGTTGGTTAATCGATCAGTCTGTACCGGTCCAAAACCCACAATAACATAAATTTACAATAACATCAAACTGACAAAAGTTGCAAATCCTCGATGGGACTACACTGTAAAAAAGAAACTGAAGCTTGAATTGTTAAAATAAGGACAACAACATGTGAAGACATACAACTATAAATCTTTCATTACAAAGTGATTTCTGGTAATTTACAATTTCAGGACTTTAAATGCACAAGATGAATAAATATCTAGTAGAAATATGTACGGAGCTTCTTGGTCTGATGAGTAAAGTCAGTGAGAAAGGAAAGTCCAATTGTATGTAAGCTTATGAGAAAACAACCTGACTTCTCACTTGATTTGTTACCTCAGTAAAGAGTTTCCTTATCATTTTTTGGTCTCAATCTCTAGTTTCAAGTCTTCTTTGACAGGACATGATGTTCACTGAGTAAATCATGGGTTTGTTTAGAGTAAAGTAGACAATACAGCAGTGTGGTGCTCAGTGGGATCACAACTCTTTAATCCATCATATTAAATAAAACTGCAAAAGAAACTGCACAGTTTGCTGATTCAACCTGATTTAGGATTCGATATCATTTTATTAATCACAAAGATTCTTGTGCCACCTCTACATTTTTACAGTGTAGGTAATATTTGCCATTTAAGCTGATAAATATGCTGATTTATAAAATGACTTAAGCAATTATCAGAATTTTCATTTCCTGTTCAGCTACTTGATTTTCTAGAATTACGGTGCACAGAGAGAAAGTGACAAGAACACAAATGAGAACACCTCTACTACGTAAAAACATCCTGAATTTCTACATGTGTGTGTGGAATGAATGCTTATGACTGTTGAATAAAAACAGACATTATCAGTGTTAAATGACTGTTATTATCCTGCAGTGCCGTGGTTCCCTAATGACATCCAGGACCTGGACCGCTTCGCCAACCAGATCCTCAGTTATGGCTCCGAGCTGGAGGCTGATCACCCGGTAAGGACTGACTCATCCATCACCGTGTGTGTGTGTGTGTGTGTGTGTGTGCCACATCCTGCCTCTGCATGTGTGTGTGTGTGTGTGTTTGTGTGAATACGCGTCCACTCACGCCCACATGTCTTATGAAAGACGGGCTGCGGAGATGACAGGCTGCACTCTGCCGTCTATTCTAATGGAAACTATCTCGACACACAAATTGATGTCATTGCTTTAATTGAGCCCCTATAATTATAGATAATTGCTCCCTTTTGCCACCGCCATTAAAGCAGAATGTATTCATCGTAAGCTGAAAAACACTCTACAAAGGCTTCATTTGAATATGTATTTGCGTGTTCTTATTAGAGACGGAGTGCATAATGCTGCCGGAGGCCGCGGGGCCGAGCCTCAGCAGAGGATTTCCACTCTTTGATTTAGCTGTGAGTGGCCGGGCTGCGATCATGAGATCTAACATGGCTTTCCTTTGTGTGTGTGTGTGTGTGTGTGTGTGTGTGTGTGTGCAGGGCTTCACAGATCCAGTGTACAGAGCCCGCAGGAAGGAGTTTGCTGACATCGCCTACAACTACAGACAGTAAAAAAATCTACGTTTTTAAACTCTGTCTCTTGTTTTGTTTGCTTTTCTAGTCTGTAAAGAAGTTGAGGAGGGAATGTTTTCATGTTTAAGTGGTTATTCTGGGTGAAAATTATCACAAACAAAGAGAACCAAAATTACAGGTCGTAAATGTCGGATTTAAAGAGCCTTGGTCTTTGTGTGGATAATTAGGAAGTATTATTTAGAGGCACCACACAGAGCGCCAAACCACAGCCCGAGAAATGCTCATTGAGGTGGTTTACATTTACATAACTGTAAAACTGACAAATACTGAAATGGTGGTGGGGTTATGTAATCTGTTGTCCTGAGAATTTAACTAAAAAATTCACTTAGCAAGAGGAACAAGAGAATTGATCGACTGTAGTAACGTAAAAATGGACAGTAAAACTTAATTGGTCTCAAAGTTTCCTAGAAATAAACTGACATTAGTGTAAATTATGTTTACGACTATAACACGACATTTCCACAGCTTTAACATCCAGAGTTTCGATGCTAGAAAATACACACAAATCAGCACAAACACAGACTAACACATCAACCTCGTCTCTTTATCCCAGTGGCCAGATCATCCCTCGGGTGGAGTACACGGAGGCTGAGAGGATCACATGGGGCAAAGTGTTCAAGGAGCTGAAGACTCTGTACCCGACTCACGCCTGCCGCGAACACAACCGCGTCTTCCCCCTGCTGGAGAAATACTGCGGCTACAGGCAGGACAACATCCCGCAGCTGGAGGACGTGTCCCGCTTCCTGCAGTGTAAGTCTGCTGCAGACGAAACCTCCTGTCAGTCATTTAACCTCGTAGACATGGTGGTAATGTCTCCCCACGCAGCAGGACCTGTTCAGACGCCCTACTTCCTCCTCGCTAACACTTTCCATCCCTTTTCCTGCAGCGTGCACAGGTTTCCGGCTTCGCCCGGTGGCCGGCCTCCTCTCATCCCGGGACTTCCTGGCCGGACTCGCCTTCAGAGTGTTTCATTCCACGCAGTACATCCGCCACGGCTCCAAGCCCACATACACACCTGAGCCGTGAGTGTCTATAATCAAATATAATAGAAGGAAAAAAAACATCTATCTGTGATGTTAAAGCGTCTTCTTTTTATTTCTCATGCAGGGATATCTGCCACGAGCTCCTGGGACACGTTCCTCTGTTTGCTGACTCGAGTTTCGCCCAATTCTCACAGGTAACAAAGTGTCCAGTCAAAGCAGAAGGAAAGAGATGACAATAATACAAAACTAAGTAAAACAATGAGCCGATTATAGCTTTAAGCATTATAGCAACATTAAGATTAAACATACATATTGTTCTGTTAATTTTAAGTTCTTATTCTGTATATTTTCTACACTGCACTCATGGTTTTGCACATTAATTTAGCTTTGCTTTGACTTTTGCTCTGTTTAGGAAATCGGTCTCGCCTCCCTCGGTGCCCCTGATGAGTACATCGAGAAACTTGCAACTGTGAGTACAAGAGAAACAATAAAATTAGATGAACTAATCAGCAACAAGAGCTTCTAATTCTGCTTATTTCAGACCAGATGCTTCTGAACTTCTCAATCGTACTGATAAACATAGGAGACTTTTGATTATCTTGTGACCCTTCAGATTTGTCTTATGTCGCCTTGAGCGGCTGAGAACCACTGATTCTTGTTAAAACGCAAACAAATGCATAAAACAGATTCAGGTAAAAGCAACAGAGCAGATTTCCTCAGTTGAAAGCAGAGTGATCACTGTAAATTTGCAATTTTGAGGGACTTAAAGGGCCAGTACCCTAAATTACAAACATAATGGTTGCCCCTATGAAGCATGCGTAGATGTCTCAAAAGCTACATGACGGATGTGAGAAAAGTGTTAATAAACCGAGCCTTCTCGAGGATATCTGGTATTTAGGATTTCTACGTTAATCTCCTTGTTTTTATGAATTCTTGCCTGGTGTTTGGTGTGTAGGTCATATTCATGTGTGTGTGTCCTCCAGGTGTACTGGTTCACGGTGGAGTTTGGCCTGTGTAAGCAGGGCTCAGAGATCAAAGCTTACGGAGCTGGTCTGCTGTCATCGTTTGGAGAGCTGCAGGTAAGAAGAGGAGGAGGAGGAGGAGGAGGAGGAGGAGGAGGAGGAGGAGGAGGAGGAGGAGGGGTGTGAATGTGTTTGAGTCACAGCTTTCAAGAAAACGAATGTCAGACATGGTGGACCCCTGCAGCAGCCAGACAAACAGTCTGGCTTTTTGTGCTGTCCTTACCTCCCGCCGACCCTCCATCTGTTGTTATGACACTTTCACCTCTCGGCCCGACAGGCAGTGGGTTAGTGGTCCACTCAGATCCAGGTTCAATGTGTCACTGGGGGAGTCGGCCTCGCTGCCCAGCGGGGTGTGGGTAAAGTGGTTCAGTGGGTAAGTGGGGGCAGAGAGAGGATGAAGCGGCTCGCTATCGAGGTCACAGTTACATCAGCGGCTGTCGGCAGAGGATGTGCACTCTGCCAAGTCACATCAGCCGAGAGCGCGGCGCTGAATCATGCTGCACTTCCTGTTTACCGATGGGAATAGAGACGCTCATTGAGAAATTTAAATTCTTACATGTTTTTTGTTTGTTTCCTCTCAGTACTGCTTGACAGACCAGCCCAAAATACAGCCCTTCGACCCCGCAAAGACCAGCCTCCAGAAGTATCCAATCACAGAGTACCAGCCTGTTTACTTTGTGTCTGAGAGCTTTGAGGATGCCAAAGAGAAAGTCAGGTAAGGAAGTGAGACAAGTCTGAAGCGTCGAGGTTTTAGTTTGCATGAGAAAACTCGTCTCACATCAACGTCTCTCTGTCCTGCAGGAAATTTGCAGGCACCATCCCCAGGCCTTTCACAGTGCGCTACAACCCCTACACCCAGAGTATCGAAGTGCTGGACAGCACCCAGCAGCTCAGGAACCTGGCTGACAGCATCAACAGTACGTGTCGGAGATACAGCCATGAGTTTATTTAAAACCCAGTGGACTCTTCAATCTCCTTATCTTGACTCAAATTGGTTCTAATCATTATTTAAAGCCGTTGTCGCCAACTTCTTTTGGTTTATGATCCCTTAAAATATCCACTTGTGACCCATCATCATCAGTTCCATATGTTTACTGCTCGTGAGCAAGCAGTTAGTACTGGATTTTATGAGTGAGGCATTCACATAACATGTTTTATTTACAGGAGAGTCATAAACCGAGGAAAACTACCGAAACAATAAATAAGCCAGTTTGAAGCTGCATGACTTTATAAGCTCTTTATTGTTTTCTAATAAAGATCATGTTTCTCGCAGCATCTCGCTACGAGATTTTAGTCCTATTATCGTCATCAAGATTTAAAGAGACTGTCGCTGAGATTTACACTGTAAATTATGTTAAGCTGTTAAAACTTAACTTAAAATGTAAGTTCAAAAGCTGCCCGAAATGTTCAAGTTAACATGACTTAAGTTGGACTTAAATTTAAAGTTAACTAAACTTGAGATAAAAAACATTCTGTGACTTTAAAGATATGAAGTTGAATCAACAACTGTTCAACTGTTGATTTCCTTTTATTATCTCAGTTTGCAGAATCAGATCTTTGTTCCTGCATCGGTGCAAAGACAGTGTGTGAAACTGCTGTCAGTTTATTTCTGCATAGTCTAAAAGTTTGATGGGTTAAACGCTCGATTCAATGCAAACCTTTATCTTGGTAGGCAATGGTTTCATCGTGGTGACAACAAACAACCAGGACCTTAAAGTGTATTAAAGACCGCAAATATAGATCATAGATGTTTGAACAATGATGAAGAAGGGTCTCAGGGGAAACAAAACATGCAGAGAAATCTGCCAAATGCTGATTATGTTTCTTTAATGAGATGAAATTTGTACATTATACTCATAAAACTCTTTAAAGAAGACTTTTAGAAGAACTGTTCTGAAATGGTCTGAAAATAAAAGCTAGGAATCGTAACTTTAATTCACTTTAAATAGATTAAACTTCTATATTTACATTAAAGTAATGAGAAAAGATGAGTAGATTCACATTGTAATGTAGTTACATTACATTAATTCCTACAGCAGCTCTCACAGTCTTGCCATATCATAAGAATACAGATCATTAAAGATTTTTTAAATGGTTTCTCCACTTGGCTGGAGGACCGAACAACCTGCCAGCAAATCATAAACAACACAATGAAAACGCAGTGATGTAATTCCCCTTCGTCTCTGCTGCGTCACTGTTTAACGAACGCTTGGCGAGCAGACCGAAGTCACACGCATATAAATATAAATCACAGCAGGTTGGCACAGCCTCACATCTAAAAACGATTACATTCATGACGTTTATTGTGCGATGTAACTCCACTGCCAAATATTATATGCTATGAAAGTGTAATAATCACTGAGCGGAGGAACGTTTCGTTATAAAACACTGGTTTACTGGAATCATAAGGAGGTATATGTGGCGCTTATGTTTTATTTTGGGCTTGTCATCTCACCGCCCTCAGATTTGTCTTGTGACGCCTGAGCTGCTGCAAGCCACAGATTTAAACTGGATTCATGTCAGACATCATAACAACAGAGAGGATTACACGGGTCGTGGTTTAACGGTCGATAGTGAGCACAGTGGGCCTTTAACCCGCAGCTGAGATGACATAACGGGGCTATTTCTGTCTAATTGTCTGTTTATGAAATTGTATCGACTTTTGACTACAAATGGAGCGAAAAGTAACCATGAACAGTCATTGAAAACACTTTGATCTCCTCCTGATGTTTGTTTTTTCCTGTATTTTCAGGTGAAATGGGGAAACTGTGCGAAGCCCTGCTGAAAACCGGAGTAAAGAAACATGAGATCTGATCCGAGGCTTCCTGACGAAATCTTCAGCTCTCGGATGAAACAGTGAACTCGCGGTTCTGCTCAGCATGCAAATACGCTTTCTTTGTATTAAAATAAAATATGCAAGTCAAATAACGACAATATTTCTGTAATCCAATTAGTATCTTACCGAAGAGATAAAAAAAAAAGTGTAGCCTGTTAGTTTAGGATGAGAATGAATGTTACTGTCAATATTATCACAGTTTAGATGTCATGAGGAGACTTCAGTTACTTTGATGAATTTAAAATTCAACATGTAAACTTCACTTTGTGTCTTTTAATATGATGTTTTTTATGCATTTCAAACCTAAAAACAAATTGAGAGGCGATTTCTGTGACGAGCTTTCACTTTGCTTGGCTTGACGAAATGTTTTGTATATGCATGATATGTTGTAATAAAACCTACAAATAAAAAATCCTCTTTCTTTCAGTCGTTTTATATTTGTAGTTAGCTCTCCAAAAGTCCACAGAAATAGAACATTTAGTGTTTATTATTGTGCTTATCGACAACTTTACATCCGCGTTAGTTTGTTCTGCGTCTCACAAACACCTCAAACTCAGATTCATCTGTCCATCACACGTTTTTTTCCCAATCTTTCTTTGTTCATTGTTTTTTTTTTGTCTATCTTAATCTTTCCTTTTATGGGCCAGTCTCAGATGTGACCTTTTCTCTGCTTCTCTGCCTAGAAGAAGAAGAAAAAGCCTTGAATGTCAACGTGAAAACAGATTTCTACAAAGTAATGTCAATTATTATAACGTATATCATGTGAAATGTGTAGAAATCTGTTTCACTTTGACATTAAAGAGGTTTTTTTCACTAAATTCTTGTCAAAAAACCCAAATTATATATATTCTATTTATAAAAGCGATAAAAGGGGAAAACATTCAGGGGGCGAACACCTTTTATAGGCGCCGCACGTAACCTTCTTGACCTGATTTGGTCAAATGATCCGTCCCATGATTCACAGTGGATTTCCCCCCTTCCTTCCCTCCGAATATAGCTCCAGTTTTGATGTAACATCATGACGCAAAACGGGCTTTCAGAGGAGACAAACGCACCAACTCATCTCCATAATCCCTCAGATGAGAAGGTATTTAAACCTGAGCGCAGAGGTGATGCTGACACACACACAGCTGCCTCCTGTCTGATCTCCATCACCACACACACTCTCTCTCTCTCTCTCTCACACACCAAACACAGATGAAGACGGACGGCGTGGTGCCGGCGGCCCCGTTCAGCGGCAGGAAGCAGAGTCTGATCGAGGATGCTCGGCGGGAGCGCAGCAGCTGCTCGTCGGGCTCCCCGGGGCCCTCGAGGCACGGAGACGGCTTTGTGTTCGAGGAGAAGGACGGCAGGGTGACGCTGAACGTCCTGTTCACGCTCAGCAGTGAGAAGAACGCAGGATTCTTCAAGACGGGCAAAATATTCGAGGTGAGACTTAAATATTTAGCTTTCAGATCAGTTAATGGAGTAAAAGAAGAATTACTCAAAGAAAAGTACATGTATGACGTGTGTGTTTTTGCCTTATTGCACTGCTGTTGTTTTAGTCAGTGATGCAAAGTAACTAAGTACATTTACTCTTAAGTACTGTTCTTAGATTTGAGGTTCTTGTACTTTACTCGAGTATTTCCAATTTCTGCTACTTTAGAGGCTAATATTTAACTTTCACTCCACTTTCACTCATGTGATGTCTTCAGCAACATTTAGAATAAAAAGCATACAAAGAGTCATTTAAATGAGTTAAACATTAAATAATTTAAATAATAATCAATTAGAAATACATGTAAATCCATTACTTTTACTTACATTAGGTTTGATACTTAAGTACATTTATTGCCACATAATTACTCTTAGATAAAGTAATATTTGTGCATCTTTTCTTTTCTTTTTTTGGCAAGTTACTCAAGTACTGTACTTGTGTACAATTTTGAGATGTACTTTACTTGAGTATTTCATTCTGTTACTTCATTTATTTAATTTCTCATTTTTACAAAATTTTAGTTATGACATAAATGTGGTGGGTTAAAAAAGTACAATATTTCCACTGAAATGTAACAAGGTAGCTTAAAATTGTACTGTATAGATAGAACAGTACTGCAGTAAATGATATTTTGATATATATGATTCATATTTGTAATAATAACTTGACTATCTGCTCATTATTTCAATTCTCATATTCACACTTTGTATTCAAATAACAATTTGTGCTTCACCTGGTCATAATGATAACAGATGGTTGATGTTAACAAACCTTCAAAAACATTATTAACATTAATAATAACATAAATCTGAGTAATGACATTAACATTTGCATGAATTTGAGGCTCCAGTCTTGAAACAAAGTCCCTCAAACTGAAGCTTCAACTTCTCAATTTGTTTTTAATTCTTTTGTGAAAGCAAAAGTGAAATAAGAATAAAATAAATTACTATCCACGCTAATAAACTTCTGTCTCATCAGGTAATAAAACTCATACTAATTTAGTAATTCATCATTAAAACAAAAAGGTCATTCTCAGTGTCGAAGCATCTCTGAGACTGAATAAAACAATATTATGGTATTTTTTGACACATTTTTATTCCCTTTCCAGACGTTTGAGGCGAAACTCCTGCACATCGAGAGTCGACCGGGCAGGAAGACGAAGAACAGCACCACGGATCTGGAGTTCTTCATGAGGTGTGAAGTCCACAGCTCCGACCTCGACGTCTTCATCAACACGCTGAAGAGAGTGGTCGACGACGTGCGATCGGTGCCCGAGGAAAAAGGCAACTACCTGATTTTATCATCATCATTCATGCTCTTTGATTATTACAGGCCTCATTAATGCAGCCAATTACAGGAGCACTAATTGTTTCCTCTCCCGTCACAGTTCCCTGGTTCCCTCGGCAGATTAAAGACCTCGACAGATGCAACATGCTGATAACTAAATTTGATCCGGACATGGACCAGGAGCATCCAGTGAGTCTTCACACACCTACCGCACAGTGTTACACTCATTTATCAGAATAAAGGTGAAAATCACAGTAATATATTGTGTTTCTACAGTAACCAGACACAATTCTACTGTGTAAATACAGTGTTTTCATGTAAAGATCATTTGTTTTCATGTTAACGCAACCATATTCTGTTTGTTAGCCTGACTATACATGACTTTAAAACTATACTACTGTGATTTTTACAGTGAATTACTGGCTAATAATTGCAGTAAACTCACAGCAGTGTACTGTAATTATTTCACACTGACAAAGATGAAAATCAAAGTAATATGTGTTGTTTCTACAGTCATTTAACTGTGAAAATACAGTATTTTTATGTGAGATTACATCATGATACCATCTGTACTTATTATAAATATGCATGTTAACCTGTACTGTATGTTGTTTATTGTATGTTTTTTGTTCTTCTGCAGGGATTCAGCGATCCAGAGTACAGAAAAAGACGTGCCTTCATCTCTGAGCTCGCCTTCAGATACAAACAGTGAGTCAGACGTTTTAAAAAACTCGTTTTCACGAAGCGCCGAGCATCATCCAATTATCCTCTCATAAAAAAACCTCTTCTCTTTGTGACAGAGGCGACCCGCTGCCCACCGTGGAGTACACGGCAGAGGAAGTGTCCACATGGTGAGGATGAGTCCTGCACGTTCTGGATGCAGATTGGGGAGGGTGATGAAAGTGCACCGGTATTGATGATGTGATGATGTTGTGTTTGAAGGAGGGAGGTGTACCGGCAGCTGAGGAGCATCTACTCCGGTCTGGCCTGCAGGCAGTTCATGGACGGCCTGCAGCAGCTGGAGAAGGAGTGTGGCTACGGAGAGGACCGCATCCCTCAGCTCCGAGAGGTCTCCGCCTTCCTGAAAGGTGATGGAAACTAAAGAATTGGAATAAATGGATGCTATTATGGGCTCGGGAAAGGCAGAGAAGTGCAGTGTGAGAGATTTTGAACACTAAAAGATAATTTTTCTAATAAAGAAAGTGAATTTATAAAAGGTTTTGCCTTCAAAAGACAGAAAAATATTCCTCTTTTATTATAAAAGTAGACAGAGATAATAAATGAACAGTCACACTTGAGTAAAAGTGAAGATATGGTGTTAAAATATTACTTTAAAAAAGTGAAAGTCACTCATATGAATTGTAAACACACTTTAATGAGTAAAATTGGTGGAATTACCCTTTAATTGATCCACGTGAGAAGTTTAAAGTGGATAGAAGTATAAAAGTTCAATCTCAGAAAACTGACTGCAGCTGTCACATAAATGTTGCAGGATAAAATGTTCAATATCTCCCTCGAGCACAGTACTTGAGTAAATGTACTCAGTTACTTTTCGCCCTCTCCTTCGCGTGTCTGACGGTGTTTGTGCTCGTTTTTCAGAGAGGACTGGCTTCCAGCTGCGTCCGGTGGCCGGCCTGCTGTCGGCCAGAGACTTCCTCAACAGCTTGGCCTTCAGGGTGTTTCAGTGCACGCAGTACATCCGCCACTCCTCGGCGCCGATGCACTCGCCTGAGCCGTGAGTCGTCCTTCTTCAGAGGCTGAACTTATTCATTCACGTATTCAGCTGCTTGTTCTCGTACTGACTCGGCTCTTCTCCAACAGAGACTGCTGTCACGAGCTGCTGGGCCACATTCCCATGCTGGCAGATAAAGAATTCGCCCAGTTCTCACAGGTAACTATCAGTTAAAGGAGCTCTGTGTGACAATTTATAGTAACTCACATGTATTAATCACTTTTTTATTGGTTGTATGTGACTGTCGAGATTGGGAAGGGAGACTCAAAAATCAACTTTTCTTACAAATTCTTATCTTAAATGTACTTAACTATCAAAAGATTATGTTAAAGTAAGCACAAGTATGTGATATTCAGAATTACTTTGCAGATGATTGGCATGAAGTAATTTAGAAATACTTTTACTTTGGCTCTGATGCAGCATGAACTCTGCAGAGTAACTAGTATAAAGTAGAAGGGAATGGAAATACTTAAGTACAAGTACCTTAAACTCAAAATTTGTGTGCATTACCTTTAATATAAATTCATTTGAACATTTTCAGGAGATTGGACTCGCCTCGCTCGGAGCTTCAGATGAAGACATTGAGAAACTGTCAACGGTGGGTTTTTATTCATCAATTTAGTTTATGTCAAACCCCTAAATGCAACAATTTTAAAGCTACTTTAACATATCCAGACGTGTATACCTTTGTATTGTTAGTCCATAATGCAAAAACTACAGTGGCCCTGAAGGTCAAAACACAACAACATCACATAAAAAATACTACATTTCACTGCAAAAAAAAAACCTCATGGAAACCCTAAAACTACACATTTTACACATCAGACGCTGACAGACCTGCAGGCTCGCGTCACTTTCATGGACCTTCAGCACCATCTAGTGGCTGAAGTGAAGAACTGCCCATCATGTTTAACCATGATCTGTTTTTGTCGTTGTGTCCACAGTTGTACTGGTTCACGGTGGAGTTTGGCCTCTGTAAGCAGAACGGCACAGTGAAAGCTTACGGTGCCGGACTCCTGTCGTCGTACGGAGAGCTTGTTGTGAGTCTCTACCTTCACAAACACACATTCATCACTACATATTCCATTAAATGCTCGGTGTCACTGACAGTCTTGACTTGTCCTTGCAGTACGCTCTGTCCAACGAGCCAGAGTACCGTCCGTTTAACCCCGAGGAGACAGCGGTGCAGCCGTATCAGGACCAGACCTACCAGCCGGTTTACTTTGTGTCTGAGAGCTTCGAGGACGCAAAGATCAAGATGAGGTATCCACTTGTTGTTCTTTATGATGAGTTCATGTTTCTCTATAACAGGGTTTCTCAATCCCAGTCCTTGAGGACCACTCCACCACACCTGATTCAAATGATCAACTCGTCATTAAGCTCTGCAGTGGCCTGATAACGAGCCACTCATTTGAATCAGGTGTGGTGGAGGAGGGACACATCTATAACATAGACTGGGATTGAGAAACCCTGATCTATAAGGTGTGGTCATGCTTCAGTTCAAACTAAAGTAAAGTGGTTCTTTCCAAAAACCTGTGTTGTTTATTGTCCCCTGAATATCTGACTCAATGCATCTGTTAACTCTCGTCCACAGGAGATACTCTGCAGCCATCAAGCGTCCCTTCGCTGTCCGCTACGACCCCTTCACCTGCAGCGTGGAGGTTCTGGATCAGCCCGGCAAGATCCAGAACGCTCTGAGCCGGATGAGAGAAGACCTGAAGACCCTCAACAGCGCCCTGGAGAAGCTCTGCTCGTCTTAAGACCAGGAGAAGATTAGCTCCAGAGAAAAGACAGTCAACTGGACCGTTGGAACTTCAGGTTTCTTTATTTTTTAATTTCATGCTTTGACGACGTCGTGCTCATCATCTCATCGAGTTTAGGCACAAAGATCCTGTTCTGGCTGACCTGGGTCACGATAATTAGTAATCAAAGAGACTGAAAACTGTTATTTAGATACAGATGAACATCAAATGTGTCAAATGTTAGAATAACCAGTGTTGGAATGTAACTAAGTACAGTTTACTTCTACTTTCATACGATTTTTGAGGTACTTTCCATTTTCTGCTAGTTTATGCTTCCACTCCACTACATTTATTTGATATGTTTAGTTACTTCTAGTACTCAGATTACTCAGTGTTGACAGCAGTGATACAAGGTAACTAAGCACATTTACTCAAACACTGTACAAGTACAATTTTAAGTTACTTGCACTTTACTTGAGTATATCCATTTTCTGATAGCAGGCAAATATTGTAATATTATATCTTTTTACTCGACTACTTTTTTCCAGTAACTAGTTACTTTGCAGATTACACTCTGTATCAGATCTAACGTAACACATGATAATAGCCCGGGCCGTTTGTTTATACACATGTGTAAATATATAAATGTATAATTTATTATTACTTTACTACTTTTGATACTTCGTACATTACTTTAAGACTTTTACTCAAGTACTATTCCTCTGGGTGACTTTCACTTTTACCAAAGTAATATTTTAACAGGATATCTTTATTTTTTTTCCAAGTATGACTTTTGGGTACTTTGTACGATGCCGGTTGGTCGGCGGTTACTTATGATGAGTAACCAATCAGATAGTGTTGTGAACTGGACAACAGACAGAGGAGGCGGCATCAGTGCCAAAGTTATTATAAGCTATTATATCAGCACTCAGACACAGATCAGATACAGATAATCGGTCCATTCCTATCAAAAACACAGCTGGAAATTGTCCCGGCATCTCGTTAAAAATGTTGAAACACAATTTGGTTAGCTTAAGGCACATAAACCACTTGGTTAGGATTAGGAAAAGATCCTTTTTTGTCTTAAAACACCTGTTCTGTTTGCCACCAACACGGCTGGAAACTGTCCCGACGTCTCCTTTTTAAGATATCCATTGGTATCACGCTTACAAATGTTGAAACACAGAAACTATCCAGTTGTGTCACACTTACAAAAGCTGAAACGCACATGAAAGTCAGGTAATAAACATGTTCTGTGAACGTGATATGACCGGTTTTGTAGAGATGTCTGTATATATCCGCAGAAAAGAAATCTGAGCATATGTGTAGTTTGCAGAATCCTACAAAGAAACTACTAGTAGGACCATCAGATAAAGAAAATCACAGTGTCGTCAGGTTTGTGAGGCTGTTATTTTTCTGTTTAATGTATCATGTGACGACGATGTAAAAAGAAATAAATGTTTATTTTCACGAAGAACTCAGCGTCAGAGTTTTTACCCTCCGGAGAGACATAAAAGATGGTTCTGAAGAGAGACGTCCGGCGTTTGCCAGCAGGCCCAATAAGAGACCGGACCACTACAATACGAGACTTCTCGGACGTTTTCTAGCCTTTTTAATTCCAAACCGACTATTTCCATTTGGGGAAAAAAAATCTTGGAACCCATTTATCTTCATGTGTTATTAAGCAAAGGGAAGGAGCTAATTATGAATGATTTAAGTATCATGTTCCCTCAGCTGGTCAAGGCCAGAGCCAGCAGCGAGGCCCAGCACATCAGCCGGGCCAGGTCACCGAGACCTCACAGTCAACCACAGCACGGTCCGCAAAAGCTGCACTGCTGACAGACGCTCTTCTCTCTTTATTTCTCTTTCTTCTCGCGAGTGAGAAGTTGGCCTTCGGAGGCTCTTGACGGACGTCCAGCGCTTTGATCTCCGCACAGGCGACAGTGCATATCAAAGCCGCGCACGTCAGAGCTTTATCCCTTTAAAAAAAGACAAATCATCTCCATCTGCAGGACTCGTAAAGCATCCCCACCATCAGCGCGGAGGCTGGCAAACCCTCCCATCAGCCACCTTGTGTTGGGAAGCGATCCCGTCCCATAATTCCACAGTACAGTAAATCAAGCCCCGCTCTGGCCTCCCAAGGAAACCCTGTGTTTGCGAAGTAGAAAAAATAGTGTGCGAGGAAGGGAGCGAGGGATAAAGCAAGTGGAGGGAAAGAGTGATCTACTGCTTGACAAGTTTGCAGGGACACACACATGCATGCACGCACGCTCTCCAAGCAAAAGTCAAACACTTTATAATTTTCTTGTATCTCGCTCTGCGTCCAGCGCCCTCAAATCCACAAATCCCCATGAAACCGCCGCCAGGATCCGAATGTGCTGAGCGCTAAACAAAAGCGGTGTTGCCGCAGCAACGGGGCGACCAATAAGGCATCCAGCTAGATTCCTGTGCCTCGCGTACTCGCCGCTCACACGCTGTATCGTCCCGACTCCAACCATAAGTGTTTCCTTTATTGATGTCAGGGCCCTCCCAGCCCTACGCTGGCTCTGCTGCCTCCTCCGGGCTGGAAAAAGGGTCATGAGGTTCACTTTGCCCTCAGGCCTGAGAACTCGGAGAGAAAGACACGAGTAAATCTGGTGAATTAATGCCTGATAAAGAACCAAGTACCAAGGATTTATAGATCAGTTATAAGCCAGTGGAGGGGCAGGTCAACCTTTAGGGAAAGAGGTTTGAAGAAACGTACCAATTTCATCTTCCCGGTGAGAAACAAAAGGACTGAGAGCTTTCGAGAGGTTGTGTCGAGATGAACTCAGGTAAAAGACCACGATATCTGGCACAGCCTCAATCATTCGTAGCTTTAGTTACCTTTTCCTTCAATATATCCTTTACTCTTAGCTACTTATTTCAACCATTTATCCATTACCTTTAGCCTTTAGATAACTATCCACTAAATGTTTTGTCTCAAATCATTTAGCCACTACTCGTATCTATTTAAGCCGTTAGCCATTACTTTTAGCTAACGTTATCTAAATCAATACTCTTTGCTAACTATTCCCACCATTTTTCTTTCACTTTAAGCTATCTACTATCAACGTTAGCTATACAACTAGCATTACTGACAAGCCAGCTAGCTAGCTAGCGATGAGGCTGAACATTTAGTCAAGGATAAAGATTGATAGATGAGCTTCTTTTAGACAAAGTAGAATAACTACTCAGTTTGTTCAAAGCCAGGCTAGTTTCCCACTGCTTCCAGTCTTTAAGCTTAGCTAGGCTAACTATGTCCTGATCCCAGCTGCAGATGTCTTATCTTATATCTTATAAGTAAGTGTATTTCACAAAATGTAGAATTAATTCTTTGATGAAGAACAACTTTAATATCCATCTAGAAATCCCTTTGGATGGTGTTTTTTCCTCCAGGAGGACACTTTTAAAGCTAGCTTAACACATTTGTTTAGCTAGCTCTTTGGTTTGTAAACTCCACTATGGTTGCAAATGCTTTTGAGTCCTTAATAACGTATACGTAATTATGTATGGGTTACAAAACACACTAGGTGTTCATTAGTCAGCTTTAGAGGTGTCGGTGTGTGTTTTTCGTTTTAGACGAGCTACCATCTTGGCGAGCGAGGATAAAAACATCCTCCAGCTCTGCGAAACTTACTCAGACTTAATTTGATTAACTCTTAAAACTGCACAAGAGCTTCCCACTTTCTAATTAGTCTTTAGTTAATAATGTTAATAAGTAGGTCATAAGGTTCTTTTAATAATCCATCAACGCTTTGGTTGTAAATGTTGACAGGTTGTTAATTGACTTTGGTTCAGATGCTTTGCAGCTCTTTTACAGACGGTGAGTGATCTATCGAGGGGATAAAAGGTCACGCTGGAGGAGAACAAACACTGATAAACCAGAACGTTTCCCTTCTTAATGACCTGTGCCTGAATTACAGAGCATTAAGTTAAGCCACTGGTTACGTTGCCGCATTAGAAAGTGATACTAACAAATCCATCGCGCAGCTGTCACAATCTTTCGAGGCTGCCGCAGTTTGGACGATCAACAGACGCCAATCAAAAGTGGTGATGGAGCACTTTTCGATTGACTTTCTTCTGCTCATCACGATCAACATAATGGCTTCATTCTGGGAAAGCATTGCACAACAAACCAGCCGTGAGATTAAATCAAACACCGGCCTCAAAGAGCTTTAATCTCTTTCTTTGTTTCCCTTCATATCATGCTCCTCATTATTTTTATTTGCTCTCTTTTTGTTGAGCCCCGGGCTTAAAGTTGGCAGGGCCGCAGAAGAGTTATCTGAGGGGGGAGATTAGGAGAAAGTTGGTGAGGATTTTAAGGCGATCTGATCCCTCTTTCATCCATTTCACGGTTTGTTATTAGTCCACACACGCCGCATGAGATCAGACTGTTTGCGAGGCGTAATAGCTTCATTCAGGTTACATCAAAAGGTAACATCGAGGTCCGGGGCAGTGACATCTGAGGACGTGCTTCCAGGAAAGACTCCTGTAAGATCTCCAAGAAGGATCATGTGTTGGGGTTGAAATCTGCAAAATCTCGACGCTGTTCTGCTCATCGGCCATCAGATGGTGTCCTTGAGTCACTGGGATTCTGTGAAAGCCACTCCATGACTCATGATTCGGAGGAAAGTGGTTCAGTTAGGGAGTCCAGTTCAGTTCTGGAAATCAGTCAGTGTGCGCGGATGAAAATGCCAGCTTCTTGCACCTAAAGCAGAGCTAACGTAGAGAGCGGAGACCACATTGGAGCAGGAGAGCGGTAGTATGTTATGCTTTGTGGACGGCGGTTAACCCGTCCCGTCCAAGAAACACAGGAGTTTGATGAACTGGTTTGACATAGTGGAGGTCTCCGCGGCCCTCTGCTCGCTCTGTTCTGTCGTGCAAATGCATCGCTCTCCAGTACGAGCTAGTGTTTCAGCATTTACAGTCCAAAAGACTTGAGACTACGGAAGCCCTGAAGGGCAAGTGAGAGTTTTTTCAGTCCGATCTAAATTCTCTGCTGTGTTTATGACTTGAGAACTGGGGTGAAAAAAGGTTCCTTACATCTTTTTTTTGGTTTCCATCTGTGAAAACAAATGAAGAAAATAATTTTCAGGAGATTTTTTTTCCATCTGTGAAACTGAGTGAAAGAAAAAGTGCCTGAAAATTTCTTGATATTTATTTCAACGTATGTAGCAGGAAAAAAATGGCGAATTTTTTTTCCTCAGAATTTCTCGGTTTCACACATGAAAACAGAAATTGTCCTGAAAATATTTGGATCAGCCTTCTGTCCGTATATCTGCAAGTTCTCTGAAAGCTTACGGATACGGACCAACGGAGCAGAACCTCCGGTAGCTGTGAGGGCGGCGTGGCCAAGCGAGACACGACCACAGGACAAGAAGTTTTCGCCCAGGCAGCTTGGTGCCTTCTAGTGGCTTCATCGCTTAACATCCATTCCTACGTGAAGGACGCATAAGATCTATTTTCGTACGAACCTAAATGAGCCTTCAGACCACTGTAAGAGAGATTTATGTTGTTGGTTAGTTTGAGTTTTATCTCTCAAGGACCTACGCTCGATGTCTTGATCTTCTGATGATGTGGCTCCTTGGACACAACTGATCCAGGTTCTGTAAAGCATTTAAGAGTTACTTAACCCCTTGGAAACCTTTTGCTCAGACTACCAGCCTTAATCTGTTCGTTGGCATATCCAGATTGTCTCAAGATAGATGGGAATAACTTTTATTGTCCAGCCGAAGCAGGAAAATTGATAGTTTGAGGGCAGAAAAACACAAGAAATGCAGACATCCAGACTCCTACTGACGATCCTGCTGCTCTTTCTGGATTTCGAAGCCCCACTTTTGACTGCCGGCTCTTTAATTTACTCCCTGAATCTTCAAACCTGATTATTTCAGCCTGACGTGACAATATAAGAGACTCTCAGTGTGGTCTCAGACTTCTGGACCCGGCTGCATATTAATAAAAGCACAATAATCTACTCTGTTAGACGAGCACGAACGCGTGTTCATCCAACGCTCCACCCTCGAGGATTCAGCGCATCTGTGGAAACAAGCGATCAGCTGTCACCTCCAATGATTCACGATCGAGTTAATTAAACGAATGCCCTCTGCAGCTTAGCGGGCGTATGGCTGCTTTGAAAACGGAGACGCTGGTGCTTCACACATGGCATTCCTGCGACGGTATAATGAGTCCTTGTTTTACCGGAAGGCATTACAAGTCTCAGCCCAGTGATCCCGTCTTGTTTCGTGTTTGGTGTGAGGGGCATCGATAATTATTCGCCGAGGTAAGGCGATGCGCTGCCTCCTCGTGAACCGCTTGTTTTGCGTGTCACGGAACTGGAGATGACCTGAAACGGCCCCAGACTCCCGTGCTTCCCAGAGCTTTTCCTCTGATAACTAACCCTATACACTTTCACCCGCCCGCCACCCCTGCAGGGTTCGTCTGACTGCAGGAACCCGGCCAGGCCTCCTCGTTTTTCCCCTCATCCGAACCTTCCTGTGGATTTTCTGTGCAGCACAGCAGGTGGAACGGCCCGTACGAAGATATACTCTTGATATGATGCAGAGTCGGCCGCCGACAGCGAGAACACTGAGAAAGAGCGAGAGCGAGAGAACACCTGTGGTATGATGATCACGTTGGCAGCGACTCCCCGATGCATTCCTTTAAACTACAGCCCCTCTTGGCAGGACATGACAGACGGCTGATGTAACTTACTCTGAAGAGGAAATAAAAACGAGCTCCTCGTAGAGACCCGGGCAGCCCTGTTTATCTGTAGCTGACCCGAATAATAAAGAACAACGCTCAGGCACGCAGCCTGACAGACTCGGCGGATACTCAGAAAAATATTTTATTGAACATCTACTAGAAACAGAAAAACACACAGGACCATCGTTGAAAGTGCTGTACAGGTGGTCTACATCTCGGTCATCCAGAAGCAAAGCTTCCTGTCGCCGCCGATCACGCAGAGCGGGAGCGTCCGGTGCCAGCTCAGGCCGGATCCCACCGCGGCGGACCCGATCATCACCGGCTGTAACGACATCGGCATTCGATATGAGACCGGGGAGAACATTTGGAAAAAAGATCTGGAGCGTGAAAAGCATCTCACTGACCTGTGGGTGGCCGAGATGGTGGATGAGTAACTGACTGCAGATCTTTCCGGGACATCCGGTGGTGGCGAAGAGGTTTTCGTTGGCTCGAGACCACCTGAGGAGAAGATCTCTTTAAATATCATCACGTATAAAAACTACAATAAGCATTACGATAAATACAAATACATTCTCCTTACTTGAATAATCGCGCTTTATCCATGTGGGCTGGTCTTTTTTCCTGAGGGTAGCTGCAAAGAAACAAGATTTAAGCACCATCCCATGATCGATACATCGAGCAGCATCAGTGGTAAATAACCCGAGTTACCTGGAGCGAGTTATGTCCCAGATGAGCCAGTTGTTTCCCGCCACAGCGCCGACTTTGATCGTGTTGGTGAGGCACCAGTCAGCTGACATGAGCGGCGACTGGCCGCAGTCCAGCGACAGGATGGCCTGCTGGGTCACCAGGTCGTAGAAGCGAATCGTTCCCTTCTTCTCTGCCACCATTAACTGGAGAGGAGAGACAAATGTATGCAGTTTATATTGCTACGGTTCATCTACCATCATCTATATATTTCAAGGAGGACTGAGCAGGAATCTTCTTAACACGACTTGTCAGGCGCATCTACAAGACAATCTTTCATTTGAGGATATTGCAGTGGCCCAGACGACCCGTGAAGGTGGTCCGGACGATCAGATCTCTTCAATGCACCTTGAGGGCATTCACACCTGTACTAAGAGCTGCCCGTTTGTGATCGGATCGCTCAGGATAGACGTTAAAACCAGGTCTGAACAGGACCTGTGGTTCTGAAAACTCACACCTGTCATCTGAAGGTTATGTTGCTTCAGAGGAAAGTGACATTTTCCACTTCACCTGACTTCACGACCGGAAAACAACAATGTAATTTCACACGGCCAAACGACTCGAGAGTTTGACCTTTGAGAATACGAGCGTGCACCTGAAGCAAACCCCTCCTACCTTGAAGGCTTCCTCCGGGTGCCAGCACACACTGATGCCAGGCGAGCGAAGTCTCAGCGTAGTGTTTTCGTTTCCATCCAGGTCCCACACCCTGTTTTTAAGGAGCGAGATGAAGATAAATAGCAAACACAGGACTTATAATCAGCTCTCATTAGTGAATTTTACAAATTGATTCGACTTGATGTGTGAACCAACCTTGGCCTCAAATCAAAAACAAGATCCACTACCTCCTAATTAATAACAAAGACGGGGTTTTAGAGTAGCTCCAAAAATAGAGTCGGTATTTGAACCGCCCTCAGATGCTTACATAACGTCTGAAAGAATTCACCGTCTCAAGGTTTCTCTTTTTTTTGTCGGGCTCAGAGTCATATTTTTCATTGTCTGAACGGTTTAAATGCGACACACAGATACGTCAGAGGTTTTGTTATTACTGCGTGCAAAACTATTCTTAAAAAAAAGGCGGTCGTTGTTTCTCCGTCTGAGGCTTTTCGTGACAGACTCGAGGTCTACTTTTCCAGAAATTTTTGAATATCCTGCTTCTAATGTGGGCAATGATAGACGACATGTTTTCATCCCAGCTCATGTTTTCTCCTAATTGATTCAACTCCTGCTGCTCGTGCGCAAGTGATGTACAGGGTCTTCCTGCTTTTCCAGGGAAAAAGAGCTCCTTTCTCAGATCTGGGCCCTGAGCTGTGAAGACAGACCGACTTATGCTGCTGGACTCCTCTTTCAGGGAAAACGCCGGCCTCACATTACATTGAGCTATGATAGCAAGGGCAGGGGGTGGAGGGGGTGGAGGGGTTGGTTTTTGGTGGGTGGTGGTGGGGGGAGAACATCACCCTCGCCTGAGTCGGCGTTACGCTCCACTCACATTACAGCAAATGTTTCGCTGTGGGCGGCCCGCTGCCATTCATTTTCTGTGGAGTATAGAGAGGGCAGCTGAACGCACGTCAATTGAGGAAGAGCGGCGGAGAGAAGTTGAACGGCATCCTACTTTGTGCAAATCAAAACAGAGAAGACAGAGAGAGAGAGAGAGAGAGAGAGAGAGAGAGAGGGAATCAGAGCTCCTGCGAGGATTGTGACCAGTCTTCATTTGAATAATAGCAGATTCTGAAGCTGAATAAGACCTATGATAGCAAAAGCAGCTGAGAAACACCACGGATGTAATGGATCACTTGGATGGAGAAAGAACTGCCGGTCCTGAGACCTGGATCTATGGTTAACCACATCTGAGCGGTCCTGAACTATACAAAAAGGTGGGGACGGGGGCAAAGGGGTGGCTGCAAGTGTTTCTGGGAATATTAAACAAACGCTTGTGGAGCATGGGAAGGCGCTGACTGATGAGGTCATGCAGAAGACATCATCTAATAAAGCCCAAAAAAGTACCTCCAGAGACCATCTAAATGTCAAGTGTGTTGTTGGAGAGATTGATGTCCTCAGTGGTGCGGTGTAGGGGAGGATATGCCCCGTCTCAGATGAAGACCTCAGTAAACACTCAACTTTTCCTGCTTCATCTCCCCTGCAGCAGGATAGAGCCCTGTCGAAACTCTGGGCTTCTTTCCTCTGCCCATGTGCAGACTCAGCCAGAGCCTCCGCCATGGAGCATGAGTGAGGCCGGGGAGAGAAAAAACAAAAAAAAGAATAACCCCCAGACCACACCAGGAAAACAACGGCTAAACCCTGTTCTTTCAGACCACTAGCCAAGCAGAGCTCAATTGCACGCTACACCACCAACGGCCAAACTGTGGTCAACCACTCTGCCCTTCAAATGGAGAGCACCGGCTCCCCAAAAAAACATAACCTTTTCCAAACGAGGTGAAAGACATGAGACACGAAAACACGCGTGACCGCCTCTGATAAAACACAGTGTAATCGCATAACACTACATCAAGCAATAACACTTTGCTTCCATGTACAACAGAGTTGAAAAGGACATCTGAAGTCCAGTATTGTGTTATCTAAGTGAGAAAACAGCGTGGCCAGAGAGTTACGGTTTGTCAATGTTTCCCATAAGTGGAGGAAACGGGAAATGCCGTTAGCGCTGTGTGATCTGATTTATTGTAGAGAGCAGAACAAATAATCGAAGGGGACTGGAGGGAGAGAACGGGAAGAATCGAATAATATAATCCCATCACAGAGCCTCGCAGGGTCGCCCCGGTTTGAGGTGCACAACGTCTGCATCAGCATCTATTTCAACAGGAGCTGCTCGACAACTGATTTTGACAACCTTGTAACGTTTATCAAAACCTTTACTGTTGGGAGCAATAAAGAGTCGAGAGCGAAACCATTTCACCCTCGAACACCTGGTGAGTTCAGGGATCCCCTCATCCCCCCGAATATATAGAAATTTATCTTATTGAAAAATATATATCCATGTGAAAAAACACATCAGTAGGATTACAAACTGGTGTGAAGCTGATCTACCATCTACTACCAGCTAAGCCAGGCTGTTGGGATTGAGACTGGGTGAAAGCTAGTTAGCAAGTGTGCAGAAAAGTTAAAATACAGACTTTAAAGTCATGAATGAGTGGTTAAAATAGTTTACTGAAATGATATGGCTACAAAGGACAGCTCAAACTGAAAGCTAACAGCTGAAATAGGTAATGTTAGCAAAAATGGCTGAAACAGATCATGTTAGCTAGAAGCAATAGACCGTTAAAAGTCGAAGTTGTTCAAATAAAAACAACTAAAAGGCTAAAAAAAACACAACCTTGTTTGCCAAAAGTTATAGATAAACAGCTTGAATTAGATAATGTTAGCTAGAAGTAATGGCTAATGGCTAAAATAGATGATGCTAGCTCAGAGTAGCGGCTAAATGTTTGGGAAAGATTAAAAAAACTAATGGATAGATTTGAAATAGCTAATTATAAAGCTAAAGTTACTGAATGAATGGTGGAAAAATATTTTAGCTTAAAGTAATAGCTGACAGCTAACGTTAGCTAAAAGTACTGGTTACATGATTGGATTAGATCAGTGAAAGTTATTAATATATTGGAAAAGTAAATAATAGCTAACTAGCTAGCTAAAAGTAATCGCTGAAATGGAAAGTGCTCGTTAAAAGAACTGGATAAATGGTTGGGTTAGCTAAAAATAACAAAGAAATTGTTGAAATAACGGAAGATAACTAAAAACTAAAGAATAATTGCGTGACGTAGATAACTAGTTACTGAGAAGGGTTAAAACAGCCTAGTTAGCGAAAAGTTATTAGTTCAGCTGAATTATGTAACGTTAGCTAAAAGTAATGTAGGTATTAGCTACCTATTCAAACCATTGAACCAGTGGATGAATGAAAGAAAAAACAGCTTAACTTGTAAACAGTTGAGTTAAACAGATAAAGATAATGAATATTTGTTTATAATGTTAAAGAAAAGTAACAGATAAACCTTTTTTTAATAACAAAGTGTTGTATAACGCCCAGCTTTTAATCTATTCAGAGAAACATATCAAGAAAATGACGACTTGTGTCACTTCCGATCTGTCGGGGGGTAACGTCAGGTTAGGATAGGAGATATAATCGAAGCATGGATGAGATATGAAGCCGTTGTAATTTGTTTCCCCTTACACAACATCGGAGATTGAGGAAAGGGAGCGGATTAACGGCGAGAACAGAACGAAACGCTTTGAACCATAAACATAATGCAGCAGCAGCAGCAGCAGCAGCAGCAGGTGTGCATTGTCCCGAGTTCATCAGCGAACTCAGTCAACCCCAAATCCCCCTCATGATCTGCAGTGTGCCCTTGTGATCTCTAGATGGCACATTTCCCCACAGACAGACAGACGAGGCCTCGCTCCACCTACACCGATACCACGAGCTGTTTAGACTACACGAAGCTAAAATGCAAACTCCCCCGAGGGACCGTCGGAGTCGGAGTCTGGTTCCCCACCTAGATGCCGCGGCGTCAATTTGCATGTTGGCTGCAGCAGAGTTTCCCACAACTGCAGGGGACCGTGTTGACAAAGCTAAGCAAACTTATAGTAGAGGCACCGCTGCCAAACCCAACAGAGTGATGGAGAGGTCAGGAGTCTATACATGCAGGAACACACTTCCTTCCCTCCCCGTTTCCTCCTCTCTCGTATTGAGGCTCAGTTTGTGTGGGCTGACTGGAAGGTCCTCTCCTGTTAACTTGATCTATCCGTTGTTCCGCCTCTGTCTTCCTCCCGCGTCCCATATTTTCTCAACATGACAGAATTTAAATCTTTCAGCAGATGGAGCGCACTCCTGTTTTCTCTGGCCGGTCGGCGGAGGCACGGGAAGAGGAGAGTGGATGGGGAGTGGAGGAGACTTGTTCTCTACTCGATCTCAGACCTTCTGATGCAGCAGGAAAAGGGCGACCATCGAGCCCGTCAAAGTGTTTTACAATGACAGATTAACTGGCTGTCCAGTCTCAGATAAACAGTGAGGAAAGACAGATTTGACCTTTTCAGATTAACCTCATATAAGCATATTCTGTGCCCCCGGGGCTGGATAACAACCCGAGTGAAGCAGTGGAACATGTATTCTGTGGCTCCCTGGCTGTGGATGCTACCGCCATTTATGATTAACGGGTAGAGTTATAATGATTCAGTTCAATTTTGTGTCCTGGTCGTACTTTTATTCATGTCAGGGGACGTTTACGCAACAGTTTTTACATAAAACTGGGAACTTTTGTTGGTCGTTCACCCGACACAGTTTTTGTTGGGCCTAAAAAATGCAAACTTTTGAAACTTTGAGTGTAATCTTTTGAAACCGCCATGCTTTACGTCGTTGTGTAACTCCTGTGAAAACCCCGCTTAACTCATCCGTGTTACGATTTCAGCCTAGTAGCCACACACGAATAGCAGGACAACAAGAAAAATGGTCGACTATCGAGCTTTGCTTGTGCACAGTTACTCTGCCACCTACTGGCCTGGGCTGCACACTACAGCGTTTTTCTGGATTCGTGTGCACGAGGATCATTTTCACAACGGTGTCATACGAACTTTTCGGTTTTTAGCTCATATTTAAGGCCTAAATATGAGCCAGTAACAACTTAAATAGGACTTTTTTCTTACATGTCAACAGAACTACCTTGGTTTGAGAGTGGCTGGTCAGACAGAAGAAGTCATCTGAAGATGTCATCTTGGACTGTGTTGCAGAATTTGCCCTGTTTTCTGACATTTTACTTTTACAACAATCTGTAGATGGAACTATAATGAACATAGTTGGTCTGCAACTTCTGGGTCATGTCTAAAAGTTTAGAATGAGCAGGGCTCAGTGCTGCAGCACATGTGTGCATGTTCCAGGAGAACCAGCCTGCTGATGCAGAGGGGGGTTGTCCCTGAGGTGACCCTGGCTACCGACACACTTTTTCCCTCCTCTAGCATTAATTGAAAGGGAAAATTTGGGGACCTTGTTATGGGTCCCCCTTAGAGAGGAAAATCTTTCGGCAGCTAATTGGATTTCCATATTTAACCAATTAGCTAGAAAAGCTACAAAGCGGCTCTGTGCTTACGCACGGTCACACCGGAGCATGTTGTGCTTAGCATCGTGTTTCACTGTGGAAACACAGTCAGGACTTTCTGCACCATTAACAGAGAACAGAACTGAAAATCAGAAGCTGGGAACACACACACACACACACACACACACACACACACAGAGAAAGAGAACGGTTTGGACCTGCAAGTGTGGTCATCACTGACGGAAGCAATTTGTTTCCCCTCTGTGGGCTCGAACACCAAATGGTTAATGTAGCTGGTGTGGCCCTCCATCACCTAGGCAACGGCACAGAAAACAATATGTCAACAAAAACAGTCAAATGAGCATTTTTCTCGCAAACTTTGGGCTTATTTCTCTGGCCGCGGCTCGACGATCTGAGCGCACGGCTACATTTCCCGCATCACTAACGACCAAATGTCAGTGCTAAGTAAAGAAAGTTCTTAACGGCGACTGACAAGCTCGGTTCTGGCCAATGTGCTCCAGATGTTGCTCTACCTTGACTTCATGCCTATCCTGGAGATCAGAAGTCAGCAGGCGTAGCTTTCTGTCAGCTGCGGCGGTGCAAAATCTGCAAAAAAAAAAGAGAGAGAGGAAGAGGAAAAGAACGGGAGGACGTATAAATAAACAAAGAGAGGGAACATCAAAACAGAGTCGGACTGTATAGACCCAGTGACAGATGAAATCTCTTTTCTGCGTTCATGCCTGCAGCCTCGCAGACTGACACCTCTGGATGAGAGCGTCGGTGTGTGTGGTAGAAACTTGGACGGCGATCAGTGGACGCGCTGCCAGGGAGATTCTAATTGCAAGCTAAGATAAACAGGGAGAAAAACAAGATTCCTCACGCCATTTACGCATGTCTCTGTTTCGAGAAAACCTGGGGAGGACTTTCCCTCTAATCAGTCGTACTACACACCAGTGCCTGCAATTATTCACACAATTACACTAACTCACTTATGACAAGAAAAACACACACATATCACCAGAATAAACAGACAGCGGTTCACACATTTGCAGTCGCAGGCACAGATGGATTTGGCATCGTGTCACTATAAACACCCTTAACGTGCTTCAGGGTATTACTGCTACAGTAGATTAGATTATATTAGGATAGGCCGTCTAAACCTACAAATTAGTGTTGTACTTTGGAGTAAAGCACGGAACACATTCTGGCTCTTTTTACCTTTTCTTTTCCTGAATGTCGAGGCTCGTCTCTTTATTTTTCTGCGATCGTCTTGTGCAATACGATAAAAAAAAAACACAATTGAAAGGGAAAGTCCGCTGAATTTGAGCTTTGTTGTTGAGGAGCGCTGCGATTGTTTCGACACAAGACTGAAATCGGAGACAAACAGTTTGACGTTTCTCGTGTGATGTCGCCGCAAGGCGCGTATTGAATTTCTCCCACAGGAATCAATAAAGGTCTTATCTTATCTTATATCAAAGACCTGAAAACACAAGCTAAATACATGTGGTAAATGAGACATTTAAATAAAAACAGAGGAGTTCAACTTCCTGGGAAATGCTTTTATTTGGGGCTACAGCCAGCAGCCAGTTAGCTTAGCATAAACCTCCTCTGAAGCTCACTGATTAACACGTTATACCTTCAATGTAGAAAGCTGTGGTTTTTACGCTGAGAAATGGCCGTAACTTTCTCGGTGACCGCTGGTCAGACAAGACATCAGGTGAATAAGCATATTTCGCAAAGTCTCAAATAAATCTTGGTACCCAGTGGCTGTATCTGCAGCTCGGTTGGGCATGGAAATGGTTTGGAAGCTGGTGCGGATTCATATCGCTGTCGCCGTTCTACTGACCCCTACTGGTTGGTCACGACAACAGAGCAGGGTGAGATAGCATGAACTTTGGCATGATTTGCCCTCCTGTGGCCCTTTTTCACCAACAAAGAACAGGTTCTGTTTCAATCTCCACACCTAATTTTGAACCGATTGGAGGATTTTGACCAGAAAAAGAACACGATAAGTTAGTGCCATGAAAATAGCAGGTTTCCCTTGACCTCAAGTATGAATCTAACTCGATGTTTCCCACACATATACTTTACTTGGGCGGGACAACTAAGTATGTCTGGTGACCGATTTTAGCATTTATTTGGGTTTGTTTTTTGTATCTGTCTGAGAGAATGAAGTCATCAGTCTGCATTCGCTTAATTAGTGGACAATCTCTCCTCGCTCTGCCTCTTCAGTTTCCTGAAATTCACCCATGCTCTGCAGAGAAACAGAGGAAGACGCTCTCCGGTGTTGCATCCGTCCTGTAAACACACTGATTGTGATGCGTCCTCTCCTATTTAATCCAGCGCTTCTTATGTGGTTGTTAGTTGCAGCGTCATTCGGTACCATGTATGTTTTATTTCCACAAAAACAACCGTTCTTTGTTCCTCGTTCTTTTGATTTTGATGTGTTGTTTTGGCAGTGTGGTTTTATGTTATTCATGTTTCACTTAGGATATCCTGTTTTATTATCATTAAGTGGCATAAAATGGTCTTAAAACGACAACAATATCATTTATCGCAATTATTTCTGGGGTTATATCCCGTCCTCCATGATACTTTTCTCGACAGGCCTGAACCATGAGCAGCAGCTCGCCTGGTTCGAACTTCCGACTCATTTCCCGTCAACTCTCTGACGGTCTGTTTACCTGTTTGTCTTCAGCGTTTTGTGTTGTGTGCTTTCTCTCCCGACTGGAAGAGACTCATAAATCTGTGTATGTGGTGGAAGTCAGTCGTTATGTGTCTTTGCAGGATTCAGTAATCCTCCCATTACGCTGCTGCTGTGGTGGATGGTGGCAGCGCTGCAGCTCGACCCCCCCCCTCCCCCCTCTCCTCCTCCCCCCTCCCCTCAACTCTCTCGCTCTCTCTGGGCCCCTGCTTGAGGCAAGCCCGTGAGAACGTTGTACTTTTCCTGGAAGGCACGGCTACGTGCAGATCGAAGGGAGGGATGGAACCTGAGTGGGCAGTCATCAGCGCAATAACATGTGCGCACGTCACAGGGCTGGCTCGAGGGCCCTGCGGAGTAAACCACAGAAGGCCAGGAATTATCGCTGCCTTTCCTTTTCAATTACAGAAAGCTTAAACACCTCCGGAGGGAGCACCGAACCTTCCCATCCACTGCTCCAATTAGGAGGAAACTCTTGCTTTCTAACAATCCACAGTTAGGTTACTTCCCTCCCGTCCAAGGCCACCTGAAATAACTTGGCTCACATCCTGGCAGCTGCAGTGTGTGACAATGAGAGGCGGTTATGAGCACTTTCACACAGCGTGGCCGCGCCGCTCTCCGCACAACCGCCTCTTGTTCTAGTCCGAGGAGTGTTTGTGAATAATCGCAGCGCTGTGTTTGAAGACAGAAACGTCTGGTTTCTGATGTGGGAGTGAATCGCGGCCTCCTTAATCCTATTACAATGCTCCGATGACCTCTTACATAACGAGAGGCCCACTATCAACACCATCTGATATTAAAAACACAGTTATGCTAATAAGGTCATTACTTCAGCTGACTGATGACTGAGCAAATATGTCAGCACACTTCGCATGATGGATGGAGGGCTGAGCCGCTCGAGGGGCATGTCCGTCAAACGCAACGCTGAACCTCCAACTGATGTGTGTGTGTTGGGTGAAAATGGAGGGTTGCATTGGTTAAAAGCGTCTACCGAATAAGACGCTAACAAAAAAAGTGTTGTGAGGTCATGCAGAAGCTGAAAGCACACTGCCGTTGGTTTGTAGACTACTGTTTTGAAGCCTTGAGTTTCTGTCAGAGCCAGAAGTGACCTTATTTTGACTGGAGGGTGAAGCTGGGGAGGATATCCTCGCAACTTGTCAATCTCAAGGTTGCCCTGCCCTAAAGCAAACCCTGATTTATCGTCTGTTTGACTCTAAATGGGACCATAATTTACAAAATTAAAATCAAGCTGTGTTGAAGAAGATTTGAAACTAGAGACTGAGACCATAACCCTAACCCTACCACTCATCAGGAAACTGTTTACCATTTCATTAAAACCTTTTTTCAACCAATAGGACACTTCCAAGCAGCAGTTTTGCACTATTGATACTACAGAGCAGCACCTAAACTAACTAGGAGGATCAATTTGAATTGATTGATTGATTAGTTGATCAAAAGAAAATGAATTGCCATTTATTTTGGTAATCGATTAATCTTTTCAATCATTTTTCAGTTGAAAATTTGGAACATTTTCTGGTTCCAGCTTCTTAAATGGGAGGATTTTCTGCTTTTCTTTAACATTTACAATAGTAAATGAAGAGTCTTTGGGTTTTGGACTGTTTGTTGGACAAAAGAAGCAATTTGAGAGCGTCACTTTGGGGTCTGGGAACATTTTCATACATTTATTGACTGTTTATACACTAAATTAAGCAATTAAAGGTGAAAAAAATTGACAGATTAATCGAATAATTGATAGTTGCAGCCCTCCTAGTGACCACCCTCACTCGTTTAATATAAAACTGTAGACACTCATCTAAAGTTGCTCTGCTCGATGTATGAAAAATAACTTGACTCTGACAGATCTTTATCTTCCATCAAGCAGTGAAATGTTTTTCCAAAGTGAAACATATTGAGATAAATTTGCATCCCAGATCCTACTACCATGCTGTCCTCCACCATGCTGTCCTCCACCATGCTGTCCTCCACCATGCACTGTCATGAGGTCATAATATCCTGTGCTGCACACAAGTACCAGTACCTGACAGTGGGTATCCTGTCCAGCCGGGACTCGGGGCTCCAGGCGAGAGCATCGACTCGCAGTTCATGATGAAAAGCTTTAAGAACATTAAATTCAACTCCCTCAACGTCCATATCCTCCTCCTGTGGGAACAAGCATGCGGTCAGAAAAGGATAAAAAGTGTGATACTTTAGGTAAACGAGGTCATGTGATATTGCATCTCTCTCACCTGGAACTGGCAGGTGCCCACTACCACATACTGGTTTCCACCGTAGGCCAGGAGAGAGACGGGGGTACCAGAGCTGAAGGGACTGAATTCAACCACATGAACATAGTCCTCGCATGGCACCGTGTAAGTGGGACTGCGGCTCGAGTCCTCCTGCATTGTGATTGTCCTGGTGAAGCTGGATTCAGATCAGAGCTTCCACTGTAATACATGACAATAAAAGAGGACAGATTACACACGGTATGGCTACACAGTATGGCTGTACTGTTTTTTTTGTAATAACATAATCTATAGTGGAATAAAAATGTGGAAATTTATATGAGATTAAAAAAAACTATGCTACTGATCAGCTTCACCTGCCATAGATCAAATAGTTCCTCAACCTCTGAGGAGAACAGACTCTTAAATCAGACACCCTCCCAAAGTATACATGCACTGGATTTTTGTCAGGAAGCTTGGAGAGAACGTCAAACCAAACCTCATTGAAATATCTGCTTATTTTATGTATACTAGTTTGCACAGAGACATGTAAAGGTAGCAGGGCACAATTGAGGTATTATTACTAAACTACATCGATCATCCTTCAATTCGGCTAACATGAAAACACACAAAGCAGTGATGTTTGATATATATGTGATATGATTTGTTTAACTCAAGGTCAGCTGAGGTTAAGTTGGAGGTAACGCCGATATCCCCACAACAAAACAATGACGATCCAAGAGAAATACAGAATGCCGAATTTAGAATAAGACTACCGACAAGTGAATAGTTGAATAAAGCTCACAAATTAATAGGATTACAGTTGAACCAGGCAGTGTTTAAGTATCTAAATAGAAATGGGTTGAAAATACACAGTTTAGCGTCTCGTCTCTGGGCTGACAAGAAACAAGGCGGTCTATCACAAAATATATTGTGCCCTCACATTGTGTGAGCTTACGTTTTATCCACAACACGTTGTTAATTTCCCTCACGTTCACATTGCAATGTGTCACCCGGCACTAAGCTAAAACGTGTCCGCTATCTGGCTCTACTCATGTGTACAGCTAGCTAGGAATTAGCCAAACAAAACTTCATATTGTCAGTTTTTAAGTAAATAAATGAACGTCCTGGCTGATGATAGTTACCTCTTTGTTATGAGAGTTTATTCCAGTTTAGAAAACAGCACTGATTGATACACGTGAATAGCTTATTTTCATGGATTTCTTTGAATCAAATGGTGCGCGCGTTTGGGATGTTGTCAACCTTCTTCCGGGTTCGACATGGACCGTACCATCGAGTGCAAATGTCGAGGGGGGGTTCGCTCAACGTAAATGAAAACATCTTAACCGCTTAACGATATACTATCACATTATTAAGCTTAACAGTTTGACTTAGACTAAATAACACATTCTTGTATCCTGCGACGAAAGTATAAAACAATTTAAAGAAGAGCAATACTTTCTTTTGTCGGACCGCTGCCATTGTTGTCTACTCCAAGCTGATTGGTTAAGAGGTAGCAACGTCATCGGCAATTTAAAATTTCAAAACAGCTGCTTTTGTCGTGGACGTGTGTTCTCGGAGACAACTACAATATTACAGGTTTGCACCGTTAAATTAACGTTGTTTGTGATTTAGCGTAGCAACAAACATAAAATAATCTGAGTTATATCTGTACCTCTTGTGTGGACCGACATAGAAACACATTGTTATTGTAAGTTAAGCTACCTGGGTGTCAACGACGCTCAAGTGTTTCCTTTCTGTGAGGAAATGAAAGAAACTTTAACAAATCTCAATGAAATTACTGTTACTAGTTGCTTACAAGTACATTTCTTATGTTTATAGTCGACATTCTGCAGTAAAAACCTGGTTCATTTTTGTATTTTGTGTTGTTTGAACTCCTTGTAAGCCAAATTGACTTTATTCCTTTATTTTCTGTTCAAGGAAAAAATGGAGTCTTTAGGAGACCGCCTGAAGGCGATGGTTAAAGTCTTCAGGAGAGAGTGCCACAGGGTTTTACACTCTGAAAGGACCACCGTTCATGGAGCTGATGACATGCTGATGGTGCTGCAGCTGGCTATCGCAGAAGTTAATAAGCAGGTAACAGTTCAAACAGCCTCTCCTCAGTTTGAATCGCTTCAAAAACCCATATCTGTCCCTCAAGGAGTGGCAAAGAGACTGCAAGTCATATACACACACATGAAAACAGTCCAAAAGTGCAAATGTGATCATGCTGGCCAACAATATTCAACACCACAAATGTCAACTATTGAAAGTGCATTTATAAATCTATCTATCCAAATTATAAAGCTGCGTTCTGCTTTATGAATTGTAGTTTTGTAGTCCACAAAACATTTCTGGAGCATCGCAACATTCTCGTAAGCAAAAGAAGGAAACGAGGACCTGTTTTAAAATAGAAAATGGTTTTATACACATTGTCCGGCGTTATCCAAGTCTCCAGAAGCCCCAGGATCCCTGAATGATTTTAAAAAGGCTTTAAAAATAACGTCTTTTTAAATCAATTTGGGATCTCTGGCCTTCTGGAGACTTGGATTATACCGAACAAGCCGTAAAGAGCCATTTTATGTTTTAAAAGAAGTCCTCATCTACTTCAGTTGTTGAGAGAATGCTGCAATGCTGTTTTGCCGTGAAGCTCCAGAAATGTTTTGTGGACTACAAAACCTCACCTGACTTTCTATCAGCATGGGACGAGGAGATAATGACTGAATTTTCATTTTTGGGTGAACTTATCCTTCAGCAGCTGAGGCTAACAACACCTTGCAGTCAGTTACTGTCCATTTCACAAAGGGATGAAACTAACAAATGAGAGAAAAGGTTTAAATATGAATAACAGAGGAGGAGTATCACATGATTCCTGCTCTTAGTTATCCACTGCACGAGCCGAATTCACATCATCATCACAACATAGCACAATTGAACCATCAGGCCGACTGTCATCACGTCTATAACTGATGACATTACCGCAGATTTCCGGCTGAGACCGCTCATGGCCCGCTTTTGGACCGCGGCAGAAGGTCTTTTCTGCTTTTTTGAACTGATTGGTTCCAGGCCGTCGGTAATTACGGCTGCAGCCTCCGCTGTTTTCTCTCTTCCTGTGACAGCGCGGCGGAGAGTTCAAAGTGGCTCTGAGTGATGTCCTGATGGCCTGGAAACACTTACTGCTCGACAAACTTCACCTGCCACCCCCCGGCTCTGCACGCTTGGAGAACTATGATCTCATCCTGGAGGCATACGCGTCCTTCCTGAAGCGCTCCAACACCGTGGACCTGGTTGATGTCTTCTCCATGTACAAACAGCTGAGGCTGGTGGAGTCGGATCCAGAGGAGCCCGTGAGCTCGGTGAGAGAGAATCAGACTGATGATTGTGGACAATCTGACCGATTTATCTCTCTAATTTACTTTGTGTTTTTTCTTTTGAAAAGATCCAGCTGTTTGAGTTCTTATCAGGCAGCATGGAGGTCTCAGAGCTGCCAGACTCCTCAGTCCCGTCAACACCGTCTAGTAAAAGCAGATCCTGCAGCTCTCAGGTAATAAAAAGGTGCAACCTGTATCATAAAGCACCATAAGAAACCCTTCTTTCCACTTTGCCCTCTGCCCTCATTTAAGTGTCTCTTTTAAGAAAATTAAATGCTTTTTCTCCCGCTGGCGACGATCCACGCGTTCACTTTCCCAGTCTTACTTAATTTCTGCCTGGAGTCCGTCCTGCTCTCATTGACAGCAGCTCTATATCATATCACTCGGATTTAAGAGCGCAGTGTGAATTCAATTACCAGGCAGATGTTTAAAACACAACACGATGTGGGGCTCCTGTAACAAGAGGCTCTTTTCCTCCACTCTTCTCTTGTCACTTGTGAATTTATGAGTTTTTCGCGGAGGCTTGCTGCCGCTGCACCACCAGCGAGAGTGATGTAATTCCTGGAGTTTAATACGGGCTGTCAGCTGCTGTTTTTAGGGCTTTGACTCAGGCACTGAAGCTACTGTCTCTTCTTTATTTTGTTGGTGGTTTATAAACAGAACCTGGACGGGCCTCGAGCCAAGAGCCGAACTAAAGGAACAGTCGGATGTTTTGGGAAAAGCACAGATTCACTTTTTGGTGGAGAATGAGATGAGAAGATGAATATTGACGTCTTTCAGAGGCTTATCTTAGAACAAGGGATGTCCGGATTCAGTTCAGTTCACCTTTTTACGAGGGTTTACTCGTGCGTGTTAAAGTTTTGGTCAGGTAATCTACAAAATAAGCTTTAAAACGCTAAAAATGGCACAAAAACATACTACCTTACTGTACATGTTGTTAAGAAACAAATATTTTTACTGCATCTACAAAATAAATCAGGAATTTGTGGAGGAAATTCACAGCAATGAATATATCATGACTAGCGACACAATCTTTTATTGTCCCATCTCTAACCTCTACTTAGCACAGAGACTACAGCGAGCTGAGAACATTGCTGCCACTCATGTCTTGACCTAAAGCCAGCAGCTAGCTAGCTTAGCTTAGCATAAAGACCAGAAAAGGGGGAAACGGCTAGCCTTGCTGTGTCCAAAGTAAAAAAAATGCACCTTCAAACACCTCTGAAGCTCATTTTGTTAACTGATTTTAACTGATAATGGTTTACTTTAGTAATGTCTGTTCTATGATTTCTAGGTGAAAATGGCCGTGAGAAGGGTTTTCTGCTCCTATCTGAACCTGCTCGTGAACTCCAAGAACGACATGGCCTTGGCGCAAACCCTCGACGTCCCGAGTCGCGCCCTCGGGCGGCAGGCGTTCACGGACCTGAAGCACGCTGCACATAACAGCAACAATTCTCTGTTCCTGGTAAGATGACGTCGTGTTGTCAGCGATGATGTTTCCACACTTTACATCCACTGGAGTAATCCTCTCTCTTTTCGTTCCTCGTCAGGCTGTGACATCTTTCGTGAGGGCCATCCAGCTCGGAGGGAAGGGCTACGCTCCGGCCGAGTCCGACCCGCTGAGGAAACACGTCAAAGGCCTGTCGGACTTTGTCCAGTTTCTGGACAACCTGGACGAAATACTGGGAGAGATTCCAGACCCAAGGTACACAACGCATCTCCTTATCTTACAACTTATTAGTTAGTAATTGTTATTACTAACTATTTCCTCTGCCTCCAGTCTTCATGCTAAGCTAAGCTAAGCTAACCGTCTCCTGTCCTGTGATTATGTATTTTCCTGTTTTGAAGATATAAAGTAATTTACATTTGAGGAATAGTTTGGGAAATAGCTCGATAGCTCATATTCTTGTATGTTTTGAGAAGTTTATTTTAATCACATTAACAGCAAAAAGCCAGCTGTTACACCTGCTTCTGGTCTTTATGCTAAGCTAGGCTAAGCACATAGTGGCTCTTCATGTTTACTTTAACGATGTGAAGGTGAATACAATGTTAAAAAGAAGACAAAAATGGATGTAATTGTTATTACAGAAGTAATGAGTTCCTCTGCCTTCAGTCTTCATGCTAAGCTAAGCTAGGCTAAGCTAGCCGTCTCCTGTCTCTACCGTAACACACAAACATGAGATTGATGACGATTCTGACGGTGTTGGACGAGAAGATTGATGCCACTCTCAAGTCTGTAAATATGAGGCTACAGCTAGCAGCCAGTTAGCTTAGCTTAGCGTAAAGACTGTAAACAGCTGGCCTGGTTCTGTCCAGTGGTTTAAAAGCTGGAGGCCAGGAACAGGCAATTTTATTATTTCCTTGAATATTTCTGGGCGCTGTAGTTTTCCTCTAACAGGAGTAAATAATGCATTCGGTGGAAACTATTTCCAGCTGGGGACTAACACACATTTGTTGCAGTCGTGCAGCAGGAACATGTTTGTCAAAATAAAGTACAGTGTGTGTTCACGGTGTTCAAGGAGCTCCGCGGGGCTCCAGGCTGCGTCCAGCAGTTTGAGACGATCACAGTTACTTGTTGTTTCTTGTTGCGTGTGATTTAAAGGAAGAAAAACGTGTATTTGCGTCTTTTCTTCCTGCTCATCATCGTTACATAATGTGCCGAGTAGTATTATTTGGTGTTTTGGCTCCTAGATGTGTTTTTTATAGTCTTTGGACGACAGTGGAGCTTTATGTCACAGAGGAATCAGATGTTTACACAGAAAACTGTCTGTTAAAATGATCAATTCCTGAGATTTGACTGTGTGAAATATCCAGATCTTTAAATCTAGAGGGACTGGATTCCTCAGCTTTTCCAAAAATGTGAATTCAGGTTGAAATAAAGTCATGAAATCTAAGCAGTTTAAGCAGTTTTTCCCCTTATTTGCCAGAGATGAATCACTTATTTGTCACGACTAATCCAACGTACGCTCACAGAAGCAACTTTCCATTTCAAAATGTTTCACCGTAAACATATTAGAATCCCAGAAAAAAATCATCCTGAGCGGATTAGGGGAAGCAGGAGATTCCAAGAAAAGTTGATCGTGCCTCGGTATCTGGCAGCGATCGAGGTCAAATACAGTGAAACTTGTGATTTATGGCTGAATGGGATTTTCTTTGAATCGCTTCACTTCTTCCTACAATTTCTGAGTTCACGTTAAATTCTGTTTCCACTCCAACTCTCATGAATTGAATTAATTTCTGAAAGCCGATCCGAGCCGGGCTCCGCGGGGCGCCTCGGCCTGGCAGACACCTGTGCGCTGAAATCATAAAAATCCACCTGTCCTCATCGCCGCAGTAATGGCTCCCATCTACGCTCCTCCGTGATAACACTCGGATTGCTAAAGCATGTTCATCTCTGCCACATCAAAGGCCGTGTTCCCCGTTTGGAGCTCTCACTTTGATGAATTATCCTCAGATCACTCCTCCATACCATTACAGATTATGTCGGATGTCCGAGCGTTTGGCAGCACAACAGAAGTGGCTATCAGAAATGATTTAGCCGCTCGGTCATGTGAGGGCGGAGCTCGGGAGGCGAAGCTGCTCCTTTGTAGCGACGTTCGACAACACATGTGATGTTTGTGTAGTAGTGGATTCGACTCTCGCCTGCTCCTCTGAGGGGGCTGATGAGACGGCGGTGAACTCGGCCCAACATGTGTCTTTCAACAGGCAGCAGTGCCTCGCCGCTCTCGGCGGAGTACTGTGTTTCCTCATACAAACACCTTCTGTGGAGAGCGCGGGGCCCCTTGTTCGCCGAGCATTTGTTTTCCCAAATGATTCGGTTACTCGCTCGCATCAGAGCCGGGTCAGGGGCTGGACCGCCGCCTCTCCACCTTGCCGCGCTCTCTTCCCCCTGCACGCTTTGGTGCACTTGACTGTTTCTGAAAAACCTACAGAAGTGATATGTTGCTATGATTGTTGGACGCGCGGCGCAGACGGCGGAGAGGAGGGAAAATCCTGGAGTTTCTCCGCTGACAGTCCATCGCCGCGAGCAGTGACAGTGCCCAGGGTGACTTTAACAGGGATTTGGAGCGTATTTTCTGCTTCGTAACTGTTAACATTGGCAGCGCCGCGTTACAGTGAAATAAAGCTCGACTGGATGTTAACACCGAGACAATTACTCTGAGCCCTTAAAGTCAGTGTCCAATTAATTGAAAGTGAAGCCGCAGTATATCTCCTGAAGACATTCAGACGAAGGCCCCGGCTTTTCTGGGTTTTTCAGTTTTAGGAGAGAGTTATTCATGTTGGCAAATATTGGCTGAACTCTTGAACGCTATTAATTCTATCCAGATGAAATCCTGCTTTCCAGAACAAATCCACTCTTCTCTCTCTCTCATTGTGACTGTCGCTGTGTTTTGTCCTCAGTGTGTGCGGAGCCAGGCTGGTGGCCGCCATCAGGGCAGCGCTGGTGAAGGGACGCAGCAGCGGCGACGCGGTGTACGCCGCGGCCGACGAGACGGCGAAGGAGCTGAGGGAGAGGATCTGCCAGCTACACCAGATCCAGAAACAGAGCGCTAACGGAGGCGGAACGGGGATCAGCCCTGCCAGGGTAACGTATAACCTCCGCTCTCTCAGCCAGCGAGCTATAGCTCTGGCCATACAGTCGCACAAACTCCATCTTCTCGCTCGCTCCCTCTCCAGCCAAAGGCGTACGCAATCAATCACGCCACGGCGTACGGAGGCCGGGACACCGTGAAGGTGCTGATGGCTCTGCTGGACGAAGAAGCGTCGGCGCCTCTGAGTCGCAACAAGGCGGAGCTGCTGTCTGAGGAGCAGCCCGTCCTGGACGGAGCCGAGGGGAGCTGCATCCTCACCTTGTTCAGGTCGGCACAAATACTCTGTAGCTCTAACAGGGACCAGATGTTTTATATTTTGACGCATTGAAATATCTTTTACAGACCATTCCAGACATTCATGATCCCCAGATGATGTATCCAACTGACTTTGGGGATTCCCTCGATTGTTCCTTGTTTTGAGAGAATTGCCTCAACTGCAGCCCATCTAATGGTCGATTGTCGTGAAATCACAGAAACTCTGCGATGACGATGTCTTCTGACAGTTACCAAGCACGTTCTGCCTGAAATGTACCTGTAACCTGGATTTAGAAACACGTGCAGAGTGCTGATAATACTGTTTTTATAATTCTGTTCATTAAACACGAGACATCACCTCAAATGCCGTTTTTCCACCGACAGTACCAGCTCGCCTCGCCTCGACTTAGCTCGCCTTTTTTGCGTTCCCATTACTGAAATCTGGTACCTGGTACCTGCTAAAGTGGTGGCTTTTCTAGTATCACCTCCGTATAAGTTCCAGCCGAGCTGAGCTGATACTTCTGTGTGACGTAAGCTGGCAGCCGGCCACTGATTGGACAGAGAGCGACGCCACTTGACGACTCGTGACGAGCGCGACGTCTGAGCCTGACACCCGCTACCTTTAAAAACTAGCATCTGCGTTCAGTCAACATGGCGATTACATGGAAGGAACAACGCGCAGGAACACGGCGTGGACCGTGGCAGAGGTGGAGACGCTCCTGAGTGTTGTCGCTGAAGACGCATCCAGAACGAGCTCGATGGTGCGACAGGAAATGAAAAGGTGGACGTGTTTCGCGTAGCCCACAGCTAGCCCTGTTTATGTGTCGCGTGGATAAGTACGTCACTGATGACGACCCGCCCACGTCTGATGACGACCCGCCCACGTTGATGACGACCCGCCCACGTCTGATGACGACCCGCCCACGTTGAAGAGATACTAATTCTAGATGGAAACGCAACGCGTCTGAAACCAAACCAAGTAGAGCCACGCTAAGCCGAGGCGAGGCGAGCTGGTACTGTCGGTGGAAAAACGGCAAAAGAGTTGTTTCTAACGGGTCTTAGATTAAGCTAAAGCCTCAAGTAAACATCCATAAATTAAATCTAATCATGGAAAAGCGGCTCGTGCTTCTGATATTCCGGGATGTAAACATCGATGTCGTCCTCCTCAGCTGAGCTGTAACGTTTGCCAGCCGCTCTGAGTAGATGCTGATACGGTTGGTGAACCGGCTCACAACAAGGCCTGTGGATTATCTTTAGTAACCGGGTCATGATTTCTGGAAACACGGTGTTTGAATTGTGTGTTTTGGACCCTTTCAGCGCCACACGCCGAATGCCATCCAGTCGTATTATACCAGAGAGAAGGCAGACGTCTCCAGAGCTCGGCAACTCGCACCAAAATAATCTAGACGAATAGAAAGGGCTCAAGCAAGAAGAAAAATGGATATATAATTGATTTTGGGTCAAGCTGTTCCTTTTTAAAGAAAGTCCTCGCAGAGCTCTGAATCAGATGGGAGCCTTCTCACTGCCACAGGATTCAGTCGGAGTGGGAAAGCCCCTGAAACAGCAATTAGACCAACATGAGACTCTACAACTGTCTACTGAAACCATATGGAGGAAAATCCTCCCACACCACACTGGAACAATTTCTCCGGTCAAACATCTGAAATAAAAATAATAACATAAGAAAAACAGCCACTGGCTGTGGTGGAGGGGGGGAACCTACATTATTCTGAGGCGGATGACATTGGATGGCTCGCGTCCAAGTCCTCGCAAAAGCCCGACATCAGCTCCGTCTGCCGCCGGTGAAAACATCTCTCACGTGTTGTGCGAAGCTGCAGTGTTTGTAAGAGGCGGCGGGTGGATTTCTCTGTTAGTGTGACCGTGTAACCTTTAATTTATAAACCTCTCGTCTCTGCTTCAGATCCCCCGAAGTGTCTACTGGATGCTCTCCAGAACCTCTAAAGAACCGAGTCCAGAGCCGGCTAGAGCTGCTCAAACCCAAGGTAACGTGGGCCCCTCCGTCCAAGAGCCCCAAATCCAAACCATCAGTTACTTCAAATTGAATCAGATGTACAAACATTGAGAATAATGTCTTTACATCCTGTAATTTCTCCCTGGTATTGTATTATTTATTTTCTTAGCTGAAGCGCACATCTTAACTGACTTCCACGGTTCCCGTTTGCACAGCTGTGTTTTAGCTCTTAGCGCCGGTTTGAGGGTGCTGTTAAATCCGTGGCATAAAACGACGCGTTCGTGGGGGATTCGAGCCGTCAACCAATCCGCATGATTAGTGATCCTATTGTCTGGGCTCAGCTCCGTTTGCTTACAGGGCACAATACAACACACTCCAAGAGATCCCAGAGTGAGATCCCTTCCTTCCTTCCTTCCTTCCTTCCTTCCTTCCTTCCTTCCTTCCTTCCTGGCTGTCGGCTCAACTGTTCTCTTCTTTTACCTCAGTGATTTCTGGTCAGTGTACGGAAGCCCACTGCTGCCATTTAAAAGAAAAAGAAAGATGAAAACTAAACTTGACTTTTTTTAAAAAGGAGAAAAAAAAGAAAAATAAATTTTCATCATAATTTCAACTTTTGATCTCATAATTATTTATTTATTTATTTTTATCTCAGAATAATTTCTTTTTTTGACATCATGTCGACATTCAGTGTTTCCCATACGTATATATAATATTTGCGTCCAAATGGATCCGTTGTAAACGACTCAACAGGCTTTAGTTCATATTCCAGGCCTATAGGTGGCGCTTGAAATTCACCAAAAACAGAGAAGAAGAGACGGAGCATGCGCATAAAGCTTTCTCGCTGTATACAAACAGACAGTAGAAGGAGAAACCGAAGACAAAAATGGCTAGTCGGTTGTCCATAATCCTTTTTTGCTCCGCGTAGTGGCAGAGGAGCAGAATATTTTGCCCTAGTAACCCTGAGTAGGCTCAATATCTGTCTGCAGCACGAACACAAGCATGTAGTCTGCCATTGTTGTTGTTGTTATGAGACGTCATGGGGTTAAGAGGTCGAAGGCTAAAGGTCGAGAGGTGGGGCGATGACGTCATCGATATGCAAAGTATGTAGATTCGCTGTCCAGGCGAAAATGCAAGGGCAGCGTTTTCGATTTATTTTCACCCTGAGACCAGGTTTAAAAAGTGCGTTTATAGGTTCAATTGGACGATCGGTGAAACGATGCAAAACATGTGCGTTTACACAAAATGTGGATGGCCCCGTAGGCTTTACTTTCATATGCAGACCCACCAGGAAGATAAAATCCGAATTCCACTTTTTTTTTTTTCTCCAATCAGTGATGTAACACCTCGTCACGTGCATCAGCTCTGGCATCATCAATTCACTTCACTGTTTCCCACACATGATTTCATTTGTGGTTGTCTCCCACAATATCTGCATTGGCCGTCACATATAGGTAACCTGAGTCTCGCCAGATGCATTTCGTTCCGCCTAGCTCCACTCACATACATCTGGGATCGCTCCCACCAGATTTTCAGGTCGAGCCAATCAGGACCGCCGGGCGGGAGTTTCATAGATGTGACGTAGCGGAGAAGCGACTGTTTTGATTCAGACAACAATGGCGGCTCGCATCGAGGAAGCAAGCGCCAACATTGATGCTGCTGTTTCATCCGTGTTGTCCAATCTACTCAATATTTTTCGTTAAAAGAACATCAGAGAACGGCTCTGAAGGCTTTTGTTGGTGGAAACGATGTTTTTGCCGTTCTCCCGACCGCGATTCGGCAAGAGCTTGATCATACCAAATGGCTTATCCAATCAGGATCCGCAAGGATTTTTGATAAGGCCCAGCCTTCTGAAACACATCTCCAATGGAGCGATCCCAGATGGATGAGTGGAGCTGGGCGGGACGAAATTCATCTGGCGAGAGTCAGGTTAGCATATTGGCATGTCCCGTCAGTGAATGATGTCATAACCTCTGATACAGTGGATGGTGGTGTGGTTATTTATTTATAGGAGGACTATTTAATGCGGTTGGCTTTTTGCCACAAGCTAACACTGTGATTGATGCATCTGTAGAACGGTGGAAACTTGTAAAATGACTAATTTTACTGTCAGAATTTTAGCTGTTTGGTCCAATAAAATTAAGGAGCCGCACCGATTTTAATGATTTGATCCCCATTCAAGTTAGCCGGGCGCTAAACTGGAAGTTAGCCGGTGGAAGTCTGCAGTGTGCACGCTCTGTATGACTTTAGTGTTTGTGGGCTTTTGTTGTTGAACAAAGAGAATTGTTTCTATCACTCCTAGTTATCAGAACAAGCACTCAGTGGTGAAATGTAACGCAGTACAGTTACTCAGTGACTCTATTTAAGCACCATTTTTAAGGTACTTGTACTTGTAAAATTGCGATATAGAAATGTTAATGTTTTGTTGCCATCAACAGAGATGTCTTTGTCTTTTTTACTCCCAAATATCCATCATCGGCTTCATAAATCCGGTCTATTCCAGTCACAACTTGACACTTCTACGTGCTAATGCATCAGTAATAGTAATCTAAATATATATTATATCTGTAATATCACTAAGAAAGGGCTCGTCTGCCTCCTCTGAACACAAACTTCAGCTAAAATGTGCACACTGAACTTATTTTGACAGTGTTGAATTACAGCCTCTTCCACAAACACTCAACAACTGCTGAGTCACCATTAAACCACCTGACACCTCCAGCTTTAGGCTACAGGTAGAGCTGATCTTCTGACACGAGGTAGCTCCGCTGTGTGAACCCCCCTGTTTTTTTTTTGAACATGTATGCTAAACAGATTTGGTGAAATGGCTCCTTTATTTGATTGCGCTAGCAGATGTCATTTCAGCTCCCCACAATCTGGCCGCCTTCCTGTGTGAGTGCGCTGTAATGGTCCCTGGGCAGCTCACCGCTTCCTGAACTCGGCGGGCGGAAGCTTTCTGCATCAATTTCACTTTGAAGATGCCATATCAGTCGCGTAATTCGACTAGCAAGGGAAACTTGAAAGGTTATTGTTTCCTGTTGTCTGCTGAACGACTTTATCCAGCCCCGACTTCTCCAGCGGTTTCATCATGCGCTGACGTCAACTGGCGCGCAGCGAGATGGACAGATTTAGTTTCTGATGTTGGGACGCTTCCAAATCTCTTTCTCGGTGATCTAAACAAAGAAGAACTCGACTCGAGCTCTTAATGCCCGTTTAGTGTTGCTCGTCTGTGACGTCAGTAACGATGGGACTTGATTGCATTGATGCATTTTTATCTGGGGGATGATTGTATCGGTCTTTGATGCTGATAATCGTCGCCGCACCTGTTGCTCATTCTCCTGGTTTTTGTTTTGATCACCTGTGCGTGTGTGTGAGAGAACAAAATGTCAAAACATAAAGCCGCAGAAATTGCTTCCACCTGCGTTTTGGAAGTCCTTTCCGGGGGGGAATGTCTCGATCGAGTGTCTCCGGCGTCGTGTCGGGTAGCGTGCGGAGGTTATCTCAGGACAGCCCTCGGAGGAATGAGGGCCGTCTGACCACTTGGTGCCATGTTGGGCTCCCACCTGTTGTAATTGGATTAGATGTTCTCCGTCAGTCGCAGTTTGGCCGTGTTCACTCTCCCGTCCCCTCCCATTGTTTCTGGGGCGTCTCAGATATGTTTTATTAGCATGCAAACCGGGGCAAGCATACATTTTTAGCTCCCGTCAGTGAAGTGTGCCTCGTTCTCGGGGTCACTGTTGTTTTAGGCGCTCTCTTTTTTTTCAAGAAGTTCTTTCTGAAAAAGCACAAAAGGCTTTGATCCCTCTGCGCCTCGCGTACCCACCCAGCTTTGCTCGCTGTACTTTTCCCTCAGATTTCTCCTCCCTACTGTGGCCCACTGGCCTGAAGGGTGAAATCCTTGGATTGTGATAATCCCAAACAGGCGTAGATCAAACGGTGGATGAAAAGCCGTGGATCTGTGTGCTCCGGGGCCAGGATTGTACTCTTCAGCGTCGTTCACCTTGTTTTAACTTTAACTAGGTTGTCAGGAAAGGCGTTTTAATGAGGTGCTGTTCTACCGGCTCTGACATGTAATGGTGATGAGACTGAAAATAAGATTCTCCTGATAAAAGCGGTGTAAAGTAAGATTCATTAACCTTTTTATAAATGAATACGGCAGTAATGAGGTGGCCTGTGATCAGTGGAAAGTCTGTACGTGGGATAATTACAGCAGAAGAGATCGGTTTGATTAATAATGCCTCGCTCTGTTTCATTTGAGGTAAAAGTCAGAAAAAATATGTTTTCAAATCCAAGAATCTCAACCACCAGCCCTCAGTCACTGATACTGATCAACAACCGTGTCACAATTTACATTTTTGACAGCTATCAGATGTCCGTTGTTCCTAGAAGATGATCCTAATGACTTTGGAGATCATTTTGACTGTTCTTGCTGCTCATTCAGCAGGTCAAAGTTTTAATTATCCAGTAAAATATCAACAACAACGTCTAAGAGATGGATTGGTGCAAAATTTAGGCACCGACAGTCTTGATTCCTAGACGACGCAACGTAATACTGAAATGTCTTTGGATGGATTACCATGAAAGTTGGTTCAAACATGATGACTTTAAATTGAATTATAGTCGTTTTGGTGACCATTTTGTTTTTCATTTGGACGCTATAACTGCATCAAATGTGTTCTTTGGTCTGATACTTTGGTTTATGACCAAATTCATGGGAAGAAATTCTCATCAGCCTCAGTTGTACTTTTTAGTTTACTGACTTTATGGACCAAATCACCAAATCAAGTGACGTCGCACCAACGACTGTCACTTCCAGGAAGGCGACTGGCAGTTGATTTGCATTGCGATGATATTTGAAATCGGCTGTTCTGTTCATGCGACATCTCTTGAGAAAGGGGTCCCTCCTCCTCTGTGGCTCTTCTTCAGGTCTCTTCCATCTTATTTTTTCTCCCTGTTTTCAATACGGCAAGTTTCTCTTCGCTCGACTCGAGGATCTAATCCAAGGACGGAGGATGTTGTAACTGTAAAAACCCACTGAGGCAATGTGATTGTGATTTTGGGCTCTATAAATAAAATCGATTTGATTCTGAGCTGCAGCTGTGACATTTTACAAACCTATCAGAGTGTTTTTAATGTGCTTATTTTATGATCTATGTTCCTTTTGGTAACATCTTTGATAAACCGAGGAGACACCTCCCTGCTGATCGATGCTGGTTTTAGCTAAACTCAAGTCATTTTCTTTAGTCTGACACCAAAAAGTGGTATTGAAATATTAGAATAAAGTGTTTTAGATGTTTGACGTGTAAACTGTTATATTAATGTATTATGCAAACACAAATGAAGGTGGTGACCATGATAAACAGTACGACTGTTGGATAGCAGCATGTCGGCCATGCTAGCTTTGTTATTGAGCTCAGAGCTCTGCAGTCCCAAAGGTGAAGCCTCTCCGAGCAGCTAGCACGCCTGCAGAAGTTTGGCATTCCCCCGCTCTCAGCTGAAAATATGCAGGAGTGGGAAATCACTTCTTGAAATTCAAGTGCAAGTTTTTTTTTTTTCTCCCTCCAAGCACCAAAGTTAAAGCCAGAAAGTAGATAAGTTTTGGAAGCCGAACACCTGGGCCACCTGCCCTGAGTAATTGATACTGATCATCCATATCATATCCGGTGGATTCAGGTTTTTCTCTCTGTGTGTATTTCCAGGCCAAAGACAGAGTCATTCGATCCCAGTTTGCGTGCACGTACAAGGATGAGGAGCTGCCACTCAACCGTGTGCTGGAGTTCCCCAGCAGCAGCCAGGTCCCGACCTGCGTGCACCCAGCTCCAAAACCCACAAGCATGCCAGCTGTGGACGAGGACGAGGACGAGGAGGGGACGACCACAGGTACACATGCGACCGTAAAAACCCCTACGCTAACTTTAACGTCCTCCGGTGCATGCAGGGAAAAGCTCAAAATGTCAACACGAGCGTCGCGGCGTTCCCTTACTGCCGGGATCGATTTCTGTTTCCTCTGACGCCACGCAGCTGGACGGAGGCCCGGGCACGCCCTCGCAGCTCCGGCCCTGAACCCTTCCCAGTCCTAGCTCTGGGACTGGTGCTAACCATCGGCCGTTAAATGAATCCCCATTCTATAAAACCTGCTCACACCCACATCTGTAGTAAAAACCTAAAAGCACACACACACACACACACTCACACACTCGCACAGACTTCTTGCCCATTTCCCCGTCTGTCTTTTGTTCCGTGGGAATTCGGGCTCGGCTCCATCAGGCGACATGACGAATGTTAAATTTCAGCTTCACAGAATAAACACACAGCCGGCTCAAACAAGAAGCTAACGTCAGCAATTTCGTCACAACACTTTCTTTTTTTCTTTTTCCTACCAGCTTGTCACACTTGCTTTTGCTTTATTTCAATCTTTCCAGCCAAGCCTGGATGTCTAAATAAGGAACAGAGCGCTGAGCAGCGGGGGGCTGCTGCTGCTGCTGCTGCTGCTGCTGCTGCTGCTCTCGGGCAAAGAAGTGGAAATGCCCAAAACAGAGGTGCAGCGGGCAATAAAAAGAAAAGTGGTGCTCAGACGCAGGGCAACAAGAGCAGCAAGAGGAAGCAGGTGGATTCTGACCAACATGGAGGATCAGAGAATGAGCCTCCGCAGAAGAAACAGCCGACGGTCAAAGTGCCTGGCAAGACCGTCGGCAAGGCCTCGAGTAAGAAGAAGCTGATAGCCGGACAGGGGAAGCTAACCAGCTTCTTCAGAGTCTAATGATGTTTGTACTGGTTTCATGATGGGACTTTGTAGTTTCATCTGAACGCTCCAATGAAATCACAGCTGATCTGCTGACCATCAATTTAATGAATGTGTTGAAGTTAGCTTTTGGGAATTATGCTCATTTGAGTTAGGTGAGAAAATCAATGCCCTTCACATGTCTGTACACTTAATATGAAGCTAGTGCTAGCAGGTGATTAGCTTATTTTAGCTAGAGAAACAGCGAGCTAACCGCTAACAAGTAAAATTTATAAAATTGAGGTGGTTGTAGACAGATTTTTGAAACTTTGGTCAAAGCTGAACAAACCATTCTCCCCAATTCCAGTTCCCCTGCTAACTAAGCTAATCAGCTGCTAGCAGTAGCTTCATATTTGAAATACAGATCTTTTTTTATGAATAAAACAAACAAATTAAATTTGATAACATTTAGAAATACTAATAGACAGATTTTTAAAACTTTGGTTGGAGCCAGGCAAACGATTTTCCCCCAATTCGAATCTGGCTGCTAGCGGTAGCTTCATTTGTAGTGTAGACAGTTCCCCTGCTAACTAAGCTAATCAGCTGCTAGCAGTAGCTTCATATTTGAAATACAGATCTTTTTTTGTGAATAAAACAAACAAACAAAATTTGATAACATTTAGAAATACTAATAGACAGATTTTTAAAACTTTGGTTGGATCTAGGCAAACGATTTCCCCAATTTGAGACGCTATGCTAAACGTGGCTATCTGGCTGCTAGCGGTAGCTTCATATGTAGCATAGACACGGGATCAATCTTTTCATTTAACTTTGTGTATTTCCCCAAATTTTGATATTCCTAAAATGTTAAATGATGGTAGACGGAAACCATAAAATCGGGATTATTTCAGATACATTTTCTGTTGATCATCAAATTGATTCTTCATTTTCCGGCTAGTTTAAGTGGCATTAGCATCGAGTGGATCAATCTGATAGCAGATCATTGGTTCTTTTCATCCAGATGAATGTATATAATCATTAGTTGTGTTGTTTATCTATTTATAACACTCTCCAAAGAAATCAACTCTGTAAATATGATGCACACGTTTTCCTTTTTAATAAACTTTTATTTTGTTTTACATTTCTCTGCGCTCTCATTTTCTACAAGTAAATGCATTTTCAGTGTGACGTCTAGCGGCCCGGAGGAAGAAATTTGTACAGCACGTTGAAGAAGCGACACAGGGACTCGTTTATGCTTCCCAGCAGGGTCGGTACACTCGTCCTATCATACACCGCAGCACTGGAAGGAGACGGAAAGATTAGTGAATATGAAAATCAGCTTTAACTTTGTGACAGTGAGGTTTGCAGATACTTACTGTCGAGGTCGGTGTTCCTGCGATCGATTCTCAAACTGTTCTCAGCAGGAGCGTCGCTCAAACTCCGGTCCGTGAGCAGAGGAAGTCCCCGAGCGAAGGCCGGGTTCAGCCCACGAATGCTGTGTCCTCTCAGCCTCATGTCCTGAACACACACGTATTGATCGGTGATTAAATGTGGCACCGTGCGACCACACACACACTTCTGAACTCGTGGCTGTTTCACTTGCGAGCACAGGTGTTGGATCAGTGTTTACCAGCTGATCCAAGCCACAGGAACCCCAAATGGAAGAAATGTGTTTCCCCCCGGTTTTTACTACATCACAGTGGCCCGTTTTCTTCCACTGCCCCGGTTCACCCAGATGTCTTTGTTCTGTTCTGTTCCCCATTACCGCAGAGATAACCACCATGTTCATGACACACAGGAGACGCAACCGCCAGATAAACTCGCGGCCAAACGTTTGAGGGAGCGCAGATATATCATCATTCTTCCCACTGCGGCTCCAATAAATCTTTTATAGGCTTGTGATCATTTGACCTTTTCGGCTAATAGTATTTCCCGCTTTTCCAACGCTGCTGTAAAAGATTTTCATAGATGTGTATGAAATATTGACTTAACAGTAGACGAGAGAGCGGTGACCAGTTGAGAGGGGTCGACTGTGCGGTGCACAGGATGGAGATAATGCGCTCTTTGTTGACCTGTGGTGAGCTGAAATCTCATACAGTGAACGGTTATGACGCGTGACCGTCACTGGCAGAGTTCGATGACTTGCGGAAAGAGACTAGCCAGATGCATTCATTCAGGATAATTTAACTAATAATAATCCAAGTGGCTGGTAACTTTGCATTGGAGCGTTGTCGAGCTAAAGACTTTGAAGAATTTGTTTGCGCGAATACAAAGAAAAAGATGAAAACGGTTCAGTTTTTTTGGCCTTTTTCCATCAAATTAGCTCAGTTTCTTGACCCAGTTCCACTCTAAAAACCTTGGTGCTATCCAGCCACTTTTGAGCAGCACCATTGTAATCAAGGATGCTGTAAGTCAACATTTCAATTCACTATTTACACTATGAATAAAGAAAGCAACATTTTATTGACTGTAAACAAGTCACATTTTTCGAATACAGTTAAACAGTAACCAATATAGGTTACTTCTTTCTCGCTCCAGGAGAAATTCACCAGACTCCCTTACAAAATCTCTTGATTTTAAGAATTTCTGAGTCAAGAGCAACTTTATAAACTCTTTAAAATCCTGTCATTGACAAATTCTTAATTATTCGGGTCTTCTTGTAAATTCGGCAAATATTATACATGAAGTTTTTCTTCTATCGTGTCACAAACATGGTCAAATTTTATCTTATTGCTTGTATGAAAAGGTGAAAAAGTTGCCGTGTGCAGTCATATAGAAAATTAGGATGCCATACATTATTTTTTCTGTCATTTATCAGTGCTTTGACTGAAATAAGACATGGCAAATGGAAAAAAATCATTTAATAATGCTTTGAATCAGTTTTAAGTCATTTTTTTAAGAACATTTGGGTTGCCAGGTTGTAAAAAAAAAAAAGCATAGAGACTAAACTAAAGAGCTAACACCAACCCAAAGGTTTTTTTTTTAGTTATTAGTGACTTTTTAAACATTCTCAGGCTTGGAAAAGTCTTTTACGATGGCGATGTGACACTTACTGAGAGGATGTAGATTTTGGGGCTTCCGTCTTCGTCCCTCACGTTGTTGTCCAGCACGTGGTTTCGTCTGTACACGGGAGGAACCGCGACAGGCTCGGCCACGGGCTCGTCCCCCACTATCAAACCGAGGCCGTCTTGCTCGTTTACGCCGTCTTCTACGTTATATGCAGGCATCGCTACGGCGACCAAGTGGCTGCTCAGCTCAGAGAACAGCAGCAGAGCGTACAGGACGGTGTAGACGGAGACCATCGTATCTATAATATTCAGCTCTGCGGTCTTTGACTGGTCTCCTGTTCTGTTCTGTTGACTGTGACGAGGCTCTCAGTCGTCTTATATATTCAGTCAGGGTGCTTTTTGCTTACGACCTAAAACTATTAGGCGTCATGTTTCCTGCAGATGTGCATCCGGCTTAAGGTGACCAGGAGATTAAGGGTGTCACCGATTCTGTGATGTGGTGTTTCTTCGTAAAGAAAAAAGCTGAATAACTCTATTTTGTGTGTTTAGTGGTGTGACGAACAAGAGGTGAATCAAGTCGTATTCAATCGCAGCACAGAGAGGTGTCAAGGAGGCTCACAGGAGGTCAAAGGGCAGGAAATGATTGTGGATCTTCTCCTTCAAAATCCTCATCCTGAGATGAACCCAGCAGGTAATTGGACAAAGACTGACAGCGCTGCATGAAAGACGCTCATTGAGTGGTGGTCATAATATTGGTCATTTTCTCTGAATGGCAAAGAAAAATCCTATGATGGACCATTCACAAAGGTCACTGCGGCCAGTTGTGAGACTAATGAGGAAAGGCCGAAGTAGAAAATTCAAAGGAGAAGTTCTGCAGGTAACACAGGTAACAAAAAATGTGCCTGAAGCTCCTGAATTAACACGTTATATCTCGTTTGTCATGACTCCAGGAGGTCACTGCACTACAGGTCCAGCGAGACACAGCCTGCCACATAAACCCTCATAACACCATGTCTCGTTTGTCTTAGCCACGCTAGCAGAATGGTCCAAGGGAAGGCTGAAATATCTCAACAACTGTCGGATGCATTGCCATGAAATTTTGATGCATGGTCCCCAGAGGATGAACCCCCTTACTTGGGTGATTCACCTGACATCTCCTTTAGTGCCACCACAAAGTTGACATTTGTGGGTTTGAGTTAAATGTTGTTCAACAGCTATTAGATGGATTACTTTGAAATTTTGTACATTCGTGGTCCCCGGAGGATGAACCCTCCTGGCTTTGGTGGTCCCATGACTTTTCTTCTAGCACCACCACAAAGTTGGCATTTTTGGGATTGGAGTGAAATGTCTCTTTTAACAACTATTGGATTGATTTCCATGAAATACAGACATTCATGGTTACCAGAGGATGAACCCCCCCTTACATTTGTGATCCCGTAGCTTCTCCTCTTGCGCCACATCGAAGTTGACATTTGTGGTTTTTGAGTGAAATGTTGTTCAACAACTATTGGAGGGATTTCCATGAAATACAGACATTCATGGTCACCAGAGGTTGAACCCTCCTGGCTTTGGTGGTCCCCTGACTTTTCCTCTAGCGCCACCACAAAGTTGACATTTTGGGATTGGAGTGAAATGTCTCTTTTAACAACTATTGGATTGGATTTACATTTGAAATATTGTACATTCGTGGTTCCCAGAGGATGAATCCCCTCTTACATTTGTGATCCCGTAGCTTCTCCTCTAGCGCCACATCGGAGTTGACATTTGTGGTTTTGAGTAAAATGTTGTACAACAACTACTGGAGGGATTTCCATGAAATACAGACATTCATGGTCACAAGAGGATGAACCCTCCTGGCTTTGGTGGTCCCGTGACTTTTCCTCTAGTGCCACCACAAAGTTGGCCTTTTTGGGATTGGAGTGAAATGTCTCAACAACTATTGGATGGATATCCACGAAAAACAGACATTCGTGGTCCCCAGAGGATGAATCCCACTGACTTTGGTGATCCCCTGACACTAGTTGCTCAGGGCACTGCTGTTTCTAAGTCAAACCTCACAGAGCAGCGAGCATGACTGGGGAAAATTTGCCATTACACTTAACAAATCAGCTTCTTTTTTGGTGTCCATGTTGCTCCCTCATTCCGACATGAGCGTGAGATGAACACACCAAAGTCGGAAGAACAACTTTCCAATGCGGAAAATCTTGCATCTGAGGAGCACGTGAACGCAGCATCAGTGTGTTATTGTGGCTCTGTTAGCACGTTAGCCTTTATCTCAAAGCATTCTCTTTAAACTTTGGTTTTCATGCAGAATAAAAAAGATTTTAAGATTTGAATTGGTGAGCTTTGCGGATGCTGGAAGCCAAGTTTTGTTGCTTTTGAACAGTGCTTGTCTTTACATACGCTAACGGGCTGATGGATCTAGCCTCATAATTACTCGACAAATAGGAGATCTTCTCATTTAACTCTCAACAAGAGAGTGAATAGACGCGTTTCCCCCAAATCTCAAGCTACTCATTAGAGGAACTTGATATGCCACAGCTCTGTGATCAGCCCTCGGGAGCGTTTGATTGACAAGCACCCACACCAAGATGGCGATCACCAGTTGATGACAAAAGGCGGAGGCTTGCAAAAGCCAAAGGCTCCTCATGTTGACACAGCTCTTCGCAGGCTTCTTCTCAGCTCAAAAGGCTTACCTTATTAACATCGCAGGAGCCGTAGCACAGAGGATGGAGAACCCATACATGAATAATAGCTATTGAACTCAGCTGAAGTGATTTTACTTGGAGCAGTCAGGCTTTATTTTGTAAGTATTATTGTTGGAGGGCGAGGACTTCTACTGAAGGACTGAACTTGTCCACAGGGGCACGGCCGTTCCAGCAGAAGCACAACTGAACTTGTGAGCTTCGTGCTCTGTTGTTGTAACCTTTCTCGCTCTTTCCCTCTTTCTGATAATCCCCCCCTCCCCTTTCCCATTATTCCCCCTGACCCAGGCTGTATTAATGTTGTGATACAGACAGTAGACATTCTGCAAATCAGTGCAAGCCCACCTGATCCAAAGCTTCTGGGCTCCATCAAGCTTCCTTGGCACACGCGGAGAAGATTCAACAAACTCTGAGCCGTGGTGAAAGTCTTTATCTTGTAACTGCTCTGCGTTTCTAAGAAATCATTACCATAATTCTCTAACAAAGAGCATTAGCCAAAAAGCCAAATAATCTTATGAGGACCAGATGTGATTCGGTGGGTATCCATGAACATTATTTACTAGATCTTTATGTTTCCACAACAGAGCTTGTCAAATCCTCAACCCGCGCCAGCGGAGTTTATTCAACTACTGACGGTGCTGCCGCTGATTTACAGTTGATCCTGTTTGTAAGCGGCCGTAATTGCGTCCAGATTCGATGGGTGCATGGTTTGAATTTTGAACTCGAGGAAGCCGCGGAGTGGTTTTTTCATCGGCTCTGTCAGCTGCTTGCATCACCTGTCAGCCGCCGGTGCTGTATTTCAATCACACCGCCTACAGCTCTGTGCGTAAAGAGACCTCAGCAGCCCGGGCCCTATGACATCAGTAGCAAGCATTGTTTTATAATCCTCCGAGGGCCAACGCATTATTTCCTCGTCCTGTATTAACGCGCTGCCTTTCATCACCGACACTCGTCCTCTAATAGAAAATATAGAGGGAAGAAAAAAACACAAACAGTGTTGCGGCGGAGGGGAAACGGCTCCGGTTCCAGGGAAATGTGATGCACCGATGCGCCATGTTTGATATGTGTGTGTTTGTGCGGCGGAGTTGCGCCAGAGGCCGGCGTGCTGCATTCAGCAGATATTGCGGGTGCAAAAGGGGGGCGAGGGGGGCGCATTTTGGGCAGGATTTTTTTTTTGTTGCCCAGAGAACAGACCATGGTTTCCTGGAACAATGCAGCTGATGAGAGTCTCTCCAAGGAAAATAAGGCTCTGACATCATGGGTTCTTAAAGCACACAGCTGAGCCAACACTCTCTCCTACTATAATCAAGCCTCAGTGAATTTCCACTGTCGACTGAAATTGAGAAAGAGGGAGAATCTCCTTCAATGGTTTGGACACTTTGAAACATTTTTTTTTATATGTATATATACATGTGCACTAAAGGGACATTTCACACCTCAAAATCAAAGATTTTCCTCTCGACTGTCTTACTATTTATCCATCGAGATTGTTTAGGTGCGAGTTGCCAAGTTTGTGAGAGACGTCTGCCTTCTCTCTAATATAATGGAACAAATGGCCTGTGGTGCTAAAAGTGCCAAAAAGGTACACTCGAAAAACCCAGCAGCGGCGCCTCTTTCCAGAAATCACGACCCTGTAAAACAAGATGATCCACAGGCCCTCTTCTGAGAAGTTTCATGTAGGAACTATTTTCTTTCTGCCGCGCAGAAGGAAGCGTGCGTCCACTCACGGACGAGAGGGTCGTGCTCGTGACGGCGTGGAATGTAAACATAAAAGTTCCGATGAAGTCAAAATCGATACTTAAGTGTTTTTATCACACATGTCTGGCTCCGTGTCTCACCTATGTGCCAGTTTCAGGTCCAGTCATGCCAAAACAGTCATTTTGTGGGTATTTTTAATGGTGTTTTAGAGTTTGTAACTTCCTGGAAAACGATGAAAATGTTTGATAACGCTACTTTTGCATACAGTCGAAGCTCTCTTGGACTTTATAAAGCTGCTAAGAGTGAGGGTTACTGTACAAAAACGCAATTTTACAACTTTATTCACTGATTTAGGTAAAACTGGGTCATATTTTATGTAGAAAGTGTTTTCTGATGTCCTCCGGCTGCTCCGCCTCAACTCTGGACAGATAGCTTTACATGTTGCTAACGTAACTGCTAGCTAACGTTATTGCTAACCAGCAGCCTCCCAATGAACCCCTTCAAACCGGGGCCGGACACAACCTCCGGGAACTATCGGCGATTTATGAAGTTTCCTGATCGACCTACACTTGTCACTTTCTTGCTAAAATGGATGCAATGTGCTATTAAATACTGCTGCCGTTAGCTAGCTAGCGGTCCTATTTGCTGACTCACCTCACAAGAAAACCACCTCAGTACTGAAAGCAAAATCAAACTGGCCTCCGTCTTCTCGAAGGCTGTGTTGTTCCGTCCTTATTCCGTCATGAGGGGCGTAATGTACGATTAGCGCTATTGGATACTACAAACGCTAATCAATACTTGTAATAAGTTCCTCCCTAGCTGCCTGTTTTTACAGGAAACGGGTAACTATGTGGAAGCAAATAGCACTCTACGAGCTGTTTCACAGGAACTTTAATGGCGTCTTCCTCGGCTGAGTTTTAACATTAGGTAGCTTGTTTAGCTTTGTTAGCTATCCCCACGAGTCCTTCTGTGCGGTGATACCATTGCTGATTGGGTAGTTTACCATTTTTGGCGCTTTTGAGCAGCCCAAGTTGAGTGCTATCTAGTTCCTGATGCCTGAAACAAGGTCTGTAGCTAGCACAAGTGTAATATATTTACACGTTTTGTTCTACGATGGTTGCTAACAAGTGGCTAAATGAGACTACAGAGGTTGTCACGGACATTTAACGTCATCACACCGAACACGGAGACTCGTCTCCTCACTAGTCCGTCTATCTTTAACTTAACAACTTGTAGATTGACCAGTTTATTGTAAAATGTGATTAATATAACGTAGTACGATGCTTAGTGATGGTGGCGTTGAAGTCATGCTACCACGATGTTGATCGTTTATAGCCTAGCGTTAGCCTTTTACTTCTGCCGATTGCATTTACGCTTCAAAAACCATAAAAGTGTTGGTAATCTGTGAACATTATCTTGCTTGACAAAAATTGTTAGTATTATTAGCTTGTGTTCACCACAAAGTTTATGCAACACTTGACGAGGGAACCAGGGCGATGCTAACTTCTGCGTTAGCTTGAAAAACCACATCCCTGCACCATTTAAAGGTGGACTGTCCCTTTAATCTATCAGCTAACATGCCTGTTGTAGCTCGAGGCTCACAGTGCACTTGTTGGACTCTCGTGTCTCTATTTCCTTTTACATCTGGCCTTGGCTCGCGATGACGATAAAATGTGACACGAGGCTACTTGTAAATTTGTCATGATCAACTCATCCCTCGCCAAGACTGGATACTAGCCTCGGGATACGAGAATATCTGGGATTAGAGACAACAAATGCTGAGTTGACAGCAGCAGGGAATAAAGGTTAAACCTAGAAAAGTGAAATCCTGTGTGTCCTGTTGGAACAAAAGTGAATGGTTGAAGTCTGATGAAGCCTTACAACCACTTTTCCTGTAAAACAACCAGTAGAATAAGTAGTAAAATTGGTGAGTGTAGTAAAACAGACCACAAGGTCATTCAAAAGACAATTGTGTGCTTAAGATGAGGAGTTGAAGAGTGTGGAGAGATTGTGTTTCAGGGCTCGGTCCAAAATCTGTGTCCTTAGATGCACTGGATCCCGAGTGCAGGCAGATCAATGGGAACAGGAGTGTGTGCTTTCCAGAACCATACTGGTTTCTGAGGTTACGCAAACATCCTTCGTGCTGCACCACGTAATCCAGAATTAGCACATATAGGAGGATAAACAGCATCGTCGATACGTCCTGACGATAGCTGTGCATTCGCTTTCACTTCGATTATTGGCTTATTCGTTATGGCTTGGTCGCTGCCCAGGCTTCTCCGCACACAATTTCTCCCTGATTTATTTGAACTCTAAATCTTGCAAGCTTGCAGCCTGCAATTGGACCATTAGGGTGAGATAATTGATTCTGTATTAGTCATAGAGACGGATGAAATAACATCCAGGATGGCCGGGATGACCTGGACCTCGCCAACCCTTTCCTGCTGCTGCTCCACATTTTGATCTCCTGCCGTCTTGCCAGGGAGCCAATTTATCAGGGTTTGATCGTTGTCCCACGTACATCCGTCTGAAAAGTGCTGACAGTGAGTGAGCGAGCGAGCGAGAGAGAGAGGGAGAGAGAGAGAGAGCTCGGCGCTGTCACTGCGAGCATCCTCGAAAGAGCTGAACATGCAGCTCTGGCCTCAGGGAGCACCACACCCCGCTTTTGTTTGCTCTGGCGGACCCCGCCACCTCTTAGGAAATATCCCTTTTGTCATTCAGCGCACACAGAACGCCGAGATTCAGCCTCAGCCTCGTCCACAGCCCTGAAAGATTTACACCCCTGCTTTGTAATTATCTGCTGTTTATATGTCTGAATCCACAGGGTTCCTCATAAAAGCCGTATAGAGTTTAAACCGTGTCACGTTGCGTAACGGAGGGAGTGATGTCGGCACAGGACGACGTTTCCCCCGGAGGTTTTAATAAGTGTATGTGCATGCGGCATGAAACACTCTCCAGCCAGTTCTGTGATGTTGACAAGTGGTTTATTCAGCAGGAATGGTGAACAATTTGTCAGTATTTTTTATTTCTACAGAAGGCAATCGAGCACCATAAATAACAGCGCTGTAATCAAACAGTTTCTTGGACAGTGAGCTTCAGAAAAATGACATTTTCCTCATCAAACACCTCGCAGGAACGTCGCGCTTTTTTTTAATCGATTAAACCCACACCGAGTGACACAAGCAGACATGTTTGAATGATTCGTAGTCACGTGATTTTGAAGTCGGTCGCTGTAGCTTTTCTTCGTCGCTGCTCCGAAATGCGCCAGATACACCGAAGGGAGACTCTGGCTCACTTTGCTTTCTACGACACAGGCTGTATTTCAGGTACCAGAGACTGTGTGTGAAGGGTGTATTGTAGCTGCAGTGCAGTTCAGACAAGGATGGCATCAACTGATATATAATGATCTGGGTTTAGTTCATGACACAGGCCTGATATAATGCTGAGTGAGGCTTTGTTCTCATTAAAAAGTCTTTGGTTTGTACTGTATATCTGAAGATCTTGAAGGAACAGAGCTGTTCTTCTACGAGCGTCTTTTTTTATTATTTCAGCCGCCAGGTCGACCGATAACAGAATTTGAAAAAGGAATAGACACCAAAGTACAAATGCAAATTTTAAAACCTTAATCATTACAGATAAAAACACACTTAAATTAATCGCTGAAAATAAGTTGTATATCAGAGTTGCTTACAAATGTTTTAGTTGAAAATAAATTAAAACTCCTGGCTTACTGTTAAAGCGAGACTATGCAACTTTTGGATGAAACAACAACAACAAAAGTAAAAGGTTTGTACATGAGCTCATGCAGGCTAACGTTAGCTAATGTCGGCAAACTTAAATCACCAGTTAATTTAGGGAAATTGGCTTATTTTGCTTTTCTGAGAATGTTGATGACACTCAAATCTTTACACTGAATATCAAGCTACAGCCAGAAGCTAGTTAGCTTAGCCTAGCATAAAGACTGGAAACGGGGGGGAACCAGCTAGCTTGGCTCAGTCTGAGGTGAAAAAAAAGAGTTATCGCGTCATGGTTTGAATTTTTGAATATATAATGTCGTCATTTAATCCTATTAGACATTGTGAGGTCACTGTGAGTTTGACCTTTGACTTCGCCAAATTCTAATAATTTCCTCCTTGAGAGCCAAGAAATCTTTCCTCAAGGCTTTTTTTTTTTTCATATTTCATGCTCACAAAAATGACAGCACCTCTGTAACTTAACTGTAAAAGGTTTAAAAAAGAAACAAAAAGTAATTTTAAGTCACTTTTTAAAGTAACAATCTCAAAGATCTGTTTTGTTCTCTTTGGCGGCACCTGTGGCGAGAAGCTGTAACTGCAGGTTTGATTTTAGACCTCAATCAGAGTTTGTTAGCTAAAAGGTTCACCGCCACTGCCTAATTCAGCGACATGTAGTGTCTTAACAGAAATGTAATTAAGTAAAAACTTCAAGATTACTTTAAAGAAGCTCTTTGTAACAATTTTTAGCAATTTAAATGAATTAATCCCTTTTTTTATTGGCCATTTGTGAGCAGATTGTATCATGACCAGTCTCTCTCGGTTGCCTTTACAAGTATATGCAGACGATGTGTTCAAGTTGTTTAATGCTGCTGGATTTTGCAACTCTTTCTGTAGATGTTACTTCATGCATGACTTCGCTAATGGACAGCAACGATAGCAATCGTAAGCTAACGTCGAGGTTGTGGTTGGCGGATTTTCTTAACTTTGGGCGATTCCTACAGTTTCCACTTTTTGTACTTCCTGACTGCTGGCTTGAGCTCAATATTTAACGTAAAGACATCGTGAATCGAGACATTTCCCATGAGTCAGTTCATTTGAGCGTGTCACAGACCTTCAAAAGCATCTGACTCAAGAGAATCTTGGGAAATGAAGGCAAACTTGATATGCCATTATCCCGTAGTTACCACCTGTAGCCACGAGTGGCCGCTGTTCAGCAAAGGTTACGTAGTCTCGCGTTAAGTGTTTTTAGTAATCAATACCATGGCTTCCAGTGAAGTGCATGTACACACACATCTCGGGACAGACAAAAGCACACCATGAATTTTAACAATCTTAATACAATTGGAAGAATTTACAGTTCACAGTACTTTTGTCAAGTTATTTGGCATAAGGGATCATTATTGAGAAAAATAATTCAAAAACAGTAGAAAAAATAGCATTTTGCCTTCTCGGGACCACAACATGGCATTTTCTTTTTTTCCTTTTTTTTTCTTTTTTAATCTCCATGCATTCACAGATTTCCCAAAGATACATTTACTCGCGTACACTACTACCTTATTGAAACAGCTTACAAATAAAAACACTATTATTAAAATGGTGGCCACAAGGCTGTGCAAAAGGGAAGACCTCCAATGTAAGCCCTGCCATCTGTCTGTCTTTAGCCATCTCTTGCAAGTAACAAACTACAAAATAGCACCATTATACAGTGGATAGGATTCTTAATACAGTTTTGTTATATGAAACCATCATGTACAATGAATGATAGTAATGCATAGGTTAAAATAAATGGGAGTACTGTTTGATTATACACAGGCAGAGGAGGCAGAGCCAGAGATGAGATGTCTTGGGCGGTTAGTGAGATAAAATGATTGTTGATCCACATGGAGGCTTGAACAAACAGCCTCATGCAAGGACTTCTCAGAACTGTTTGTGTGTGTGCTTGACCTTTGCTCAAAGTTACACAACTCTCATTTACACTGTGGGTGCTTGTGTGGTGCGCTGTTAAATGCGTGCCGTATCTCACATCTGCAGGAGGACGAGTCGTTTTGTTCTATTTACCCAAATCATGTAATCTTCGCGTTTCTTCGTTGGACTTTGAGTTTCGTTGCACTCAAGCAACGACTGAAGTTCTCGGCCTTCGTTAACTGACATAATATTACATGCCGAGATCGTTCGATCATTAAACTTCACATCTGTGGAGTCTTTAGGAAGACTTGGGGACACATCGCTAGTTCTTCAAGAGAACACGAGTAAAGATTTGACCGTGTTTAAAACTTATTTTCGAGCACTTGGCTCTTTCTGTCACTAAACGTTCATGACTTGTGTTTAACCTTGAACACAGGCCTCCGCTCAGACTCAAATGTTGATCACCGCCGACTGGATTGTTGACAGAAAATCTGATTTGGCCGCGGTGGTGACATGTGAAAAGGATGCAGACGACAAACATTTTGCCTGATTGTCGCTATTTGACTTATTCCACTGACTTATGCCAAATGCACTTTGAATCCACTGAATGACCCATTTCTGACAACCAAACAAGCGCCACGCAACGAGCGGCCAAAGAAACTCTGATTCAATTTAGCTTCTGGTTAATTTGATTCTCTGTTTTGGAAAACAGGCAAAAGCACAGCACTTGTTTTTGGAGTACCTACTGTTCCTTAAAATCCCCTCTAATGGTGCCTGATCTGTTGTTACAGAGGTGTTTGGATTGTAGACTCAGACCTCAGGTTCTCAACACTTCCTGCAGCTTAGGAGGGATTTGGATTGGACTCGAGCCTTCGACTGACTCCACTTAGACAGAAGAACGCTGCCTTCAGTCAATGAGACGAAGGGATTTTATGTAAAATAACTACAATGTTTAAAGTCGGACGATGAACCACCTGGTCTTTGTGCTTTAAAGCGAACGTTTTTGACTTATTAAAAATATCCTCAGTAACGCATGGTGCATGAAAACAAACGCTGACGGTAAGATGATCGGATTTTAACTGTAATATGTGACCGGTGAAGAAGTATCCTGTCTTACGGACAGAGTGAACGAATCCACTCTCTCAGAGAAAAAGGATTCACCTCCGCAGAGTTCGAGGGACGAGACGGACCGCTCGTTAGCAAAAAAACAAAACGCAGCTCTCTGATTGGCTGAAGCCCAGATCCGTTCCCACCTTTCCTGGAGCCAGGGGTTGCTGCAGCTCACACATGGAGGTATAATAAGCTCTTGTTCGTGTCTCAGCAGCTAAACTAGTCTGTTACATTGCATTAACAAAGAATTCCTCCCGATATGGAATGGTGCAGTGTATAAAATAATCACGAGATCCCTCATCAAACCCTTAAACACCACTTAGCTCTCAGCTTTCAATCATTCTGAAGAGCTTTTCGGACCATTGTTAGCCTCCTCTCTGTTTTGTTTTACAGTGAACCATTCCACAGGGGTACCAGGTAAGGCCACTCCCTTCTCTCTTCCCAAGTCGCTGGGCATTTGTCCATTCGCTCCGTCCCTACATCCTGTAATTTCTGCCCCCCGCGTTGCCTCGACTTGAGTTTTTCGGATGCACTTCCTGCAACGAAAAGAGGAACAGGTTTCAGTAAGGTAGCTGAGATGCAGCGGATACAGAAGTGAGCAAGCTTTGGGACAGATCTGGGTCTGAAATGAGCATCTGCAACTATCCTTGGATTTAGCCTAACGTTAGCTTCCTGCCCATCACATTTACTCGTCATTTGAGAAGATTATCTATCATAAACTTTACAGATTATCTTCTGCAATGATCCTAAACTTAAGGGTTTTTTGTCAAGGGAACCAAAACGATGTTAACTTCCGGGTTAACCTACAAAAATACTCCATCCCTGCTACTCTCCATTATTAGGTGATGTTACAGGTTACATGAAAAAGGACATTGTTCATGACTAGTAAATCATGTGTAGTATTTCCCCACTGTGTGAGGGGCTCTGATGGACATCACAAGTCCGTATCAGAGTGTTGGCTAACGACAGGTTAGCTGTTCTTTCGTGTTCGACTTTCTAGGTTCGACTCGCTTGCTAGGTTTGCATGGCTTCTCTTCAATCATTAATGTTGTAACTCTCTAACAGTACACAACACAATGTGGGCTTGTTGTAAAGAGGGATAATAGTTGTAAAGAGGGATAACAGTTTATAGGGTGTGCTCCTGACGTGCTAACACTGGATCTCAACCACCACGAAGCGCCTACCTCCAGGCTAAAAGCGTACGCAGTTTCTACAAACACAAATGTTTTATCTTCTTTTGAAGTGAATGAAAATTTCGGTTTGACTTCCAGAGAGAAGCAAACCATTTACGCAGCAATTACAGCGCACCACAAATCCACCAATTAATGAACCGACGAGTGATGTGGACGCTGCACACGTAGATGCGCCGCTTCATCTCCGGACCTCACATGTGTCAGGCTGTCACGGTGAGACGCCAGAATTTCAGCACATAATGTACAGTAGCAGAGTGGAGGTTCTGCCTGGGGAGCGGGAGTGCCACTGGGCCTACCACAAAAAACACTTAGTTCCTTCTCTTGCTAATGGTTTTCTTTTTTGAGAGAGGGGGGTAAAAAGCACACGGTCAAATCTTAAAAGGATCACACTCTCCCGCAGGTTGGCAACTCAAGGATGAAACAGAGTCCACATTTAGAATCTCACGCTTCTTTTTTCGGCCAAGAGATTAAGACTTAAGACAAAAAAGGTTCTGCTTGGAGTGGAGCTGTTGTGTGGTTTGAATGACATTAACAAAATAGCAATAAAGTTAGATAAAAAGTTTCCGATGGCATGCATACCTTGAAGGATGAATGACTATGTCCAGGTAAAGGTCTCTGTGGAAGGAAAACGAAGCCACTTGAGTTGGATGAGTTTAGCTCTTGCTATACATCAAGCTGCTCGCTAACTTGAATCTACAGTACATGCTGAATGAGATGAGAAGTTTGAGACCGCACTCATGTCTGTACAGCCATCTGGTTAGCTTAGCATAAAGACCGCGAACAGGTGGAAACAGCTAGCCTTCGCATTTTTATGTTTCATTCATTAGGGAGATTAAGGTAGCCTGGCTTCGTCCGAAGGGCGACAAAATCTACCCGCCAGCACCTCGGAAAATAATTATTTAACACATTTATATCTCGCAACCAACTGAATACACCTCACCTCACCCTCCCTAAAGTCAGTGTTTGGTTCGTCCGTCATGGGCTACTGTACAAACATGGCCGTGCCACATGGTGGACTCGCTCGAGGCTCATTTATTAGCGATACAACCACTTTTCCTTCACCACCGTCCAATCTCCTTTCAGTTTGTCTCTGTGCCCAGGTGAAGTAACATCATACAGATGTTTAAAACTTTGCATAACCTCTCCTCAAAAAGTTTAGCTATTTTTAGAACTTGCTCCGCTTGTCCTGTGTTTGTGTGCTACAGCGCTAAACTGGCCCCCAAAACTACTGGAGTCACCATAACCTTTCAGAAAAAACGTCCAGAAATACGGACGAAATGAACAATGTACAAAAAAATAATTTTAATGGTGTAGGATTTAGTGGCATCTAGCTGTGAGCTTGCAGATTGCGACCAACTGAATACCCCTCACCTCCCTGGCGCCAATGTTTGGTTTATCCATGCTGGGCTACTGTAAGATCATTGACTCCGATGAGGATGTCCTGACCTATTTGTATATATTTAAGACTCGTTCGAAGGTAATGGAAACGCAAAGATTTATAGTTTCAGGTGATTTTACGAAAATTGAAACATAATTCTGAATATTATTTTCCATTTCCGCCAATAAATCCCCCAAATCCTGCACACTGGACCTGAAATAAGAGGTTGCATGAATTTTTTATTTTTTTTTGGGCTAGCAACTTTAGGCGTTTTCCGGTCTTTATGCTAAGCTATGCTAAAGTCTTCTTGCTGTAATTATAAACGATGAGTAGCAACAGCATCAATCTTCTCATCTACATCATTATTATTGTAGGTGCATGCTCTGACAGAAGCTACCACAACATCAATCCTGTTCTCTTTTTTTTTTCAGTGTTGTTCGGTGCCGTGCTCACCTTCTTGTTTTTTGTCTTGTCTGGCTGCTGTGCTGTCCTACGCTCTGTGCCCTTGTCCACTTTGTGCCCTGCGGTACTAACCTTGGGTGCTCTCGGCAGGTCTGTGTGGCGCTGGGCACGCACAGAGCGAGCAGCCTTGCTAGCCTTGGCAGGTGCACAGTACATCTCCAGACGCCGCAGCTCACAGCTTTGGAAGCAGCACTCGTCCACAATGCCACGTGACCGCCGCGCATTGGGGCCATAGCCAGGTTTACCTGTTTCGGGAAAAAGCACAGCACAAGTTGGATTACTGAGTAGACAGGACGGGTTTTGGCAGCAACATACAGTAGCTGGTCGATATTGGTCCTGAAACTCTGGGTGACATTCTTTGCTCCAACAAACAGCATTTAATATCAAATACATTGAGCTGTTAAGCAAGTTATGTAAGAGTGATACTCATTGTATAGAGAGCTGAAGTCAGGCACCTTCCAACAGGACCACATGAGACCTTATTTGGGAAAAACTGTACCATAGTTTACTGTGTTTTTGATCCTGCTTGATTTGTGCCTCCTTGATATGATGTTTGTCAATTTACCAAGTCAAGAAAGTCAGCAGTTTGTGGTAAATAAAGTAAAATATCATCTAGTTTTGTGTTAAACTGCTCATTGAACTACAGAAAATGTACTAAAAAAAGAAGAAAATGACAATAAATCTGCTCATAATGACAACTGCAGTCATTTGAAAGGAGAGTTTGTCAGTTTGTCAGCAGCTCTACGATGTTTAAGTTACGAGTTTTGGTGACCGTTCAACGAGACGACGTCACTAACGTTGCTGGCTGCGTAGTCTTCATAATTACGTATCGTCACAGTCTGATATTTCATTAGTTTATTGACAAACTGCGACTTTTTTGACTTGGAAAAAATCTTTTTAGAAACACCATGGGATCATGAGGGAATTTAGCTCCTGGCTCCTCCCAAACGCAAGTTTTTGATACATAAAGTGTCCTTTTTCAATCTTAACAAACCACTTTTATGATTTTTGAAGCATAAATGCAATCAGCAGAAGTAAAAAGCTAATGTTACGTCGCTAACGTGACTTCAGTGTTGCGATCACAGTCCACAAGACGGACCAGTTGGTAGATGAGTCTCTGCGTTCGGCGTGACGTTCGTAAGTGTTTTTTTGTTTCTTAAAGACACATAACTGCTTTATAATTCAAACATGGCGTATTTACAAGGCGTATTTTACATCTTAAAACAAACTAGAACATTTTCTTACGCTTAAGTCAAACACAGACCTTCTTTCAGGCATTTAACCGAAAACCCATGTACGTCATGAGGAGGGAACCGGACTTGTTCCCAGGTTTTAGGACTCTTTGCGGCCGGGTCACAGGTTCAGTTCCTGTGATATATGAACAGTCTTAATGACATCGATTTCTTCCGTGTAAAATTTACAGTGTATCACATTGCACACTATGGACCCTTCCTGGCAGCGGCCTCCCTGTAAAAGTGGGCCACGTGCACCCAAACGTTGAGAATATCATGGTCCATTTTGGACCAGGTATCCTTTACACAGAGGCCCGTCCAGTGAGGCCAAACCACGAGCCCTCTGGGCCCGATCAACCTGCAGGAACAGCCAGGCAGGCTTCGAGGCCGCTCCCCCTGTTTGGCTATGCCCCACTGTTCATTCACATTTTCATTTGGCAGCAGCCGGAGCCACCTGGAGTCTCTCTGGTGGAACACGGACGCTAAAGACCGTGACACGGTGCACCTTTCGAGGCCAGGCTTGTGAGCTGGAAACTCTTGTGTAGTCTGCGTAATGTCACGTAAAACATTACCTTTAGGTGTGACACTCAGCTTTTTGACTCGGTGACCACATCGAGTTACCATGACGCCAATACCCACTTCCTCTCTCGACTCCCTTACCCCCCGAAACCCACCCTCGTTTGGTGGCCTTTAGAAAAACTCCAACTCTCCATTTACAATTCCCAGCTCACCTTGAGCAATATAGCCCTGATGGGCTTTTCCCTGTTACCAAATAAAATAATAATAATTTAATATGGCATTTACAAGGAGGAAATGCCTTTCCCTCTCAGAGTTAATAGCTCTTGGCTCAGAAGCCTGCCAGTGCTGACAAAGTGCATTAACTTCTGCTCTCTGTCTGCCTTGTCCTGACAATGTTGTTCTGGACTGAGAGCGGCTTTCATTCAGAACCAGAAGCATCTTTCCCCCTCGGACGGCCGGACACAACGCAGAGTGGACGGTGACGGAGGTGTGAATGAGACGGAGGAAGCAGGGGGAGGACGAGTTTTCAAGTTCAGGTGGAATGATGCTAAAAATACAACAGTACACATGCATTATTTAGGGAACAGGAGAACTGGATTCACCCAGATCTCAAACAGATGCCAAAAATGGACGTGGTGAATTAAATATGTAGATGACAGAAAAATCTGAGTTCAGCTTTTGATTTTTGCGTGTGTATGCTAATTTATTGACAGCTACATCTTGTGTTTTGTCGTCTATTTAGTCCTTTCAGCCGTCCGACCATTAAATCTAATATTCCCCCGCAGTGTATCGGTGGGAACGGCCTTGGCTGCTATTTTAACACCTGATGTCGAGACGTTTAGAAAGACAGAAATATGACATTGAGCCCGCGGTCGGCGATTATATAATGGCAGCTGAAGGCCAAAAGAGGGGCCGTGCCTCGTTGCCTGGCCTGTTTTTCAATCCCTCCCAATAAAGCCTCGCAAATTAACATCCGCTATTATTCTGAAAATAGCTTGCAACCCTGCTGCACAAACAGCTGGAAGGGGGAGAAAAATCAGCTGGCACCGGTTGTAACATGTAGGATAATCAGCTCGGGCAGGTTGGGGAAAAACACGCATATAATAATCAGGTCTAAAAGCTTTGGAAGGTCTTAAATGCTTCAGTTCCATGGATAACTGATGTAATCCCTCATAAACAAAGAGTCGTTTTCTGCGACTGTTGTTAAACAAATAAGTAAACAACCCTTTCTGCCAACGCTTCCTGCCTCACGGCCCTCCGCTGGATGAAACGGACTCTGGGTGGAGAATGCGGCGATCACGCACGCTGACGGTGGTCAGATTAGAAGGCGTGCGTCAGCGGTTCAGCCGTTTCTACAGTAATGCGTGAGGAGTTAAAGGATGCAGCGGCCGAGCTGAAGGAAGAGTCCACCGACAATCTATCCGTCGGGTATCGACGCGTCCAAACTCTCCGCTCTTCATCTGTACGTTCAAGCGCTTAAAGTGGACGTTAAAGGATAAGTTCACCCAAAAATGAAAATTCAGTCATTGTCTTCTCAGCCTCATGCCGATGGAAAGTCGGGTGAAGTTTCGTAATGTCTAGCAAAACATTTGCAAAACAGATGTGGTAGGATTCTCCTGATTCTCCAGAAGCCTCAAAATCCAAAATCGATGTTCAAAGACGTTATTTACACTCTTTATAGGCCAAAGTCTCAACCATAGCTGCTAAGCTAATCGTCCGAAGTGGGTGCACAAGCTTGAACAAGTGTCGAGGGTGTTAAAAAGGTATCTCGGCTTCTGGAGACTTGGATTCACCGAACAAATACTTTTGACGTGCGTTCGAGCGTGTAGCGCTTTTAGCTTAGCAGCTTCATCGAGGAATTTGCTTTAAAAAGAGGGTCTTTTTTAGGATCTCGGAGACTTCGAATACTCCAAACGAGGAGTATGAAGCCACTTTATGTTTCCTTTTGGTTGTTTCTTTAACAAGTCCCCATCTGCTTGTTGTTTAGGAGGATGCTGCGACACTGTTTTACTCTGTAAAGTGTGTTTACAGATCTTGGGTTACGCACTGCGTTTATAAAAAGCTATACAAATCCATTTGTTGCTGAACTGGTGGAGTTATCTCGATATTGGCCTGCATCACAGGGGTGTGTTGCCTTCAGATTCCATTGAGACAATGACTTACGCTCCGAGAGGAACGCCAGAGGATTTTATAACTTTGGGAACGTTATGATGACAATCGTTCTATCTTCTGTGGGGAGGATTTCTTCATGGAATTAGCCTAAAAATAACCTGCCAAGGGCGTGCTGATGGATGTTTTTGACTAACCAGTGCAGCGGCTCGTGAGGTGATGTCAGGTAATCGTTTTAAGCTGGACGACCTTTTTCTTTTCTGGGGCTCACGCAGAGGTCTCATTGAAATGAATGAGGAGGCTGTAATTATACTGAAGAAGTGGTTTGAAAGGTTTCTATGGCAGTTTTATACCTTGTGGCATATTTCCTTGTTTTTTTCCTTGTACATCTCAGTGTTTTAAATAGTATCTTCCGTGAATCCAGGCCGACTGCAGGTGCCGTCCTCCACGAATTTCAGAGCCACATTTCAAACACTTGATACTTGAAAGAGTATTTATTTAATGATTTACGTTAGACTCCGACCCGCCAGCAACCGTTCTGAACAGAAAACTATGCCGAAGAACCGACTGTCCTCAACCTGCCAGCTTGAGTTTAGATGAAGTGTTTCATCCGATGCCATCTAACAACTTTGGTTTGGTGTTTGACAGCCTCAACGCACATCATGTTCATTCCTCTGAGGATCGGCAATGCAGAGAGAGAGAGAGAGAGAGAGAGAGAGAGGGAGATGGCTGGATTCCCCCATTCCAGAGTGGCACAGAAAGCATCTGAGTTTTACAGCTTGGTCATGGTCAATAAAACGCAGTGGATTCTTGGAGCCCGTGCGCTGCTCTTCCTGCGAAGTGTCAGGCAGTTTACGGCTGGGCAGGGACTATAAGAGCTGCTAAAGTACTGGAAACTATCTCTTTATCACTGGTACCACAAGGACTTTATGGCATAAGTGAAGTGTTCTGCACCTTGACGTTAGGAATCTCAGTGTTGATCATAGATTTATCAACACAGAGCAACATGGTTTTATTAAGTGTAGTTTTTTTCAGGGGGGGTTTGAGGCTTGAACGATAAGAAACTGATGACAAATGTAGAGTTCTTTAACTTTGGTTGTCATTTAAAGGCTTATTTGTAAGACAGTTGATGATCGGGTCTCATTTCCTCGTCAAATACTGACACCTTTGGTTGGTCGGTCGGGCACGAACCCAAACATCAGTATTTGGGTGGAGATATTTATAACAGCCTGTCCTCATCAGAAAAAGAACCACATGAAAGTAGCTTATTACGACCTATTTTTACGTTTCTTGCTAGGCGGTGACCTCTAGTGGCTGCACTGTTTATTACGACTGCAAAGGAGGATGTGAGGAGAAACTCCATAAAGGTCGGGGATGGACGGTCGGGTAAAACAAGAACAGGACTTTCATTCAAAAACTGCTTGTGTTCAACAAGTCAGTGGTGAGTTATTTGAACTTGCCAATGTAGTTAAGTTAAATCATGTACATAATGTAACGTAACGTAGGTATGTTTGAAGAAGTGACGTACTGATTTTAACCCTAACGATAATGTTTTCCCAAACCCAACCAAGTAGTTTTGGTGCTTAAACCTAACCATTGTTTTGGGATGTTATTTTAACTTATGTAGTTGCGTTACGTCACGTACATAACGTTACGTAAGACCACAGAGACCACAAAGTTTCCCTAAACCTAACTGAACTGTGATGGTACGACGAAGGTTGGGTACAACTGTCGTGGTACTTGTGACGCTCACATTGTTTTGGGACTCGGTGGCAATCGACCTATTCCGACGTTTGGATGTTTTGATATGAGGATGTTTTGAAACGTTAGCAATAAGGCCAAAGTCCTGATTGTGAAGATTGTGATGCGAACATTGTCTTTCACATAGTTTTTGCTTTATTAGCTACGTTTAGTTTGATGAAGTGAGCGCTGGTGATCGAGTGAGCTTTGGTGGAGGTATCTATCGTAAGATATCTCATTAACTGGGCGGGTTAGACAGGGTTGTCCTCGTCATTGAATTTATTTTTGTTCCACTATAAAGAGCTTACAAGATCCTCTGATATGTTCTCAACTGAAATGCAAATAGAAGACAATTTACGAGGTGCCTTTCTGGCCGGATATCAACTTTGAATCTGCAAGTCGATACATCCTACATTACGTGATTGGATTAAACTGATGAAGGTTTTCCAAGGTAAAGTACTGTTTAGTCCCAGAGTGTCCTCAAATCCCTCGTGTCTCAACTTCACCTAATGCACAGATCTAAATCTGGAGCGAGCCGGCCTGTCCTTTTCATGAGGCGCCTCTTTGTTCCGCCGAGCAGAAGGGTCAGAAATTTGTAGTTCAGGGTCTTAATGGGAAAACGACACCTTTTTCTCAGTGATGGAGAGGACACAGGAGGTCTTTCTTCAGATCTCAGTGCCTTCCGCTGTGTGTTCAGGTCCAGTGTAAAACTATGGAGGGGAGGAGGAGGGGGGTGTCCTGATCATCCTGTAATCCACATAATCCCCTGCTGCTGAGGGACAAGGCCTCGCTATGTGTGTTTGAGTGGGTGCGTGTGTGCGTGCACGCATGTGACGTGCTGTTTGCACATTCTACCTCTTTCTCCAGCTCCAGTAGCTTTGAATAAAATTGACAGGGACAAACACTGAAGGGGAAGTCTCATCAATGGCTGCTATAAGCAATTTCCCCTCTTCTTTCCACCTTCCACTCACATGCCATTAGTACAAGCCAAAACAACTAAAAAAAAAAAAAAAAAGAAAAAAGCACCACGTTTCGCATTTGGCTGCTGTCTTTTTATTAGAACTTGGTGTGCTAACAATTAGCTCTTGGCCAACGATGAGGAATTATTCCATCTTGTCGTAACTCAAGAGAGTTTAGGCATCATTCATTTCACAGAAATCAGCAGGAAGATTATATATCTCACACTCGCTGTGGAATAAGTGTGAATATTTTAGCATGAACTGATAAAATATGAAGTGACTTCGGACAGGGAGCCACTTAGCACTCACACTTTGGCCAAAAAAACTCCCATAACAGATCTGATTCATGGAATGAACATCGCAGTGAAATCACCCCACGGTCCTGCCTGCTAAAGCATTACAAAGACAACTGAGGATTTCTAGGTCAGGCTAATAATTGGAAAAACTGACTACGTTTGTGGATTTTTTTTTTTTTCTGTTTCATAAACCGCAGTTTGTTTCATTACCTAAAAAAAAAAAAAAAAAAAAAAAAAAAAGAATTTCCACCAAGTAGTATTTAGCATTTCAGGGTAGGAAATCTGTAGTCTTAAAAAAAAAATGCAAGTGTGCTACTTTGCTGGTGACATGCGTAAGGTGGATTGACAGAAGCACTCTGAGCACAGAAAGCCCACTGTCGTTGCAACACCGTCTCTGGACACATTATCAATCAGAGCGCTGCCAAGTTCAACACGGCCAGACTGGAGGGGAAGAGTTCAGGGAAAGGAGCAACGCCTCCTTTGGCCGAGCCGTTACGCTGCCGGGTCCTTTTATACGACAGAAACCCAAATGGATTCTCCAGATATTTTACGCAAACAGCCACTGGTACATGTGGCGACCGAGAGAGAGAGAGAAGAGAAGAGAAGGAAAAGGAATGACAGAGAGAATATGAGAGAGCGAGAGAAACGGAGGAAGACAGGGAGCAGCATATTTTCCGAGGCACAGCACCCCGCTGCTCAAACCTCATCGTCTTTTCAGAAAAAGGATGGAGTGTTCGTGAAATACACCTCTTTTTCAACACAGGAAAATGTGGCATTGATAGATGGACGCTGTGCAGTTCAGTGACTGCACAGTGTAAGGTAATGCGGGAAAGACAAATACATTCCCTGTACCACAAAAAGGTCTGTTCCTGCTTAAGAAGTGTATGCTGCATGAGCATTCATGAGTTACATTGGCCTCCATTCAACACTTTCTCGTGAGATGAATACAGACAGTAGTGCTGTACTTCTATAGCCCGTGAGAGACATTTGCAAAACTGTAGTAAAGCTCCTCCATCGGTAGCCAACACTTTGTCACATTCTCACATCATCCAATCTCTGGACACCCTCATACCTTGTCAGAGTCTTCAACATTTCATCAACTATAAGCTTCAGCTGTGGACACTTCTTGGGACCATTTTGCAAACCTTAAGATACGAATCAGTATGATGGAATTCGCCAAAGTCTCCTATATGCTAAATGGTTTTGATTGTGTTGTCCACGATCTTCGACTGTCTCTCGGGCCTAAATGAAGAGAACACGATCGTTTCTACAAGTGAAGTGCTGCAACAGAGGGAATCCAAAGACCAAAAAGTCTTAACTGGCAGAAAACTGGCACTCGAGCGGGCTGTCATGACCACTTCACAGCATGTGGGTGTTGCCAGCAGCATCTGGAGGAACAAGACTCGCAGCTTCGCAGCAGCTTGGTGGCTCTCCAACAACGCTCTGGCAAACGGCGCACAAAAGGGCCTGATGCAGAGAGTGATGTTGACTGGTCCTGGAAAAGCTGCATGCAGGGGTGGAGGAATGTGGCGGTGGTGGTGGGGTGGTGGGGAGCAGCAGCAAGGTGCATGGTGACACTGCTGCCAGACAGGAATGGGATGATGATGCAGCAAAAAACCTTGGTGCAGGGGATCGATAATGTTAAGGTTACGCAACTGAAACATTTGATTCGGGGAATGGTTAGAGTTCGATATCAGGGATAGGATAATGGGAACGACTGAGGCTTGATCCCATTTCCCATTTGTGACCCTACACCTAGTTTTCGAGTGCCCCTTGCCCCTCAGAACAGAGTTACAAGGGGTGGTTGTTGAGAACGTTCTCGTCGATTAGGGACGAGTTGTCATCGATGGTTGAAGTAAACAGACATGACCGGACACTTCCAACATGACATGTCCAACTTTGATGATTGCGTTACCTTGGCAGTCGTGTCTACTATCTAAATGCCATTTATCTGATGGGGATAGAAAAGCATGGACACTCAAATTTCATTCACAACTTCATGCAAGCAATCAGTTCATCAAAGAACCCTTCTTCATTACTTGGCGACTAGCAGTGGTTTATAGGTTTACATTGGCAACAAGCTCGTACCCTGCCAGTCTGCACTGATATTACAAGAGCAGTACCGAACAACGTTGGAATACGTCAAAATGCGGGACTGTTATCCACACATTAGCAATAAGGATATAACGTTAGCTAGCTAGCTGGTTAGACACCAAGACATCAGCAAACTAGTAGCAATTGTTTATGCTTGTTATAAAGAGAAGGACCATAAAAAAAACCTACATTTTGAGGGCCTACCCTTCAATCCCAAAAAGAATCAGGACACTGGCGTGAACACGCAAAGGTGATGGGCAAGGGGTGCGTTGGGATTGGACCCAAGTATTCCAGTGTGATTGGATACTTACTCTGGTAACAAAGCCGTCTACAGTCTCAACTTCCACACCCTTACTTTCCCTTGAGCTACATAAGGGTTAGTCTGTCTCCACTGGTACTAACAGTCGACATTGGACAGAAATCGTGTTCCACAAATCGTCCAATATGAACCGACTTCTTAGCCAAACTGGGCATGGACATGGCTAGTGGATCCACGTGTGCCATGTTCAACTCTCGTTTTGTTTTTGATAACTGCAGCCAAATATTTCCCTACTCTTAAGGTGCACTAAGTGATTCAGGAGTCTCATTCCCAGGTTGTCGAATACCAATCCACAAACCCAAACCGTGGGTATTTGGAGTACTTGGAGTAAGACTCAACGATCAAGTGTCTTTCTCCAGAATTGCTTACTCTGCACCATTGACCACATGGATATTGTAGAAAACGAGCATTGTGTTTTTGTAGGATTGTCCTGTGACAACGTTCTTGTCGGACATCTTCAACTCTCTCGTAAAGGATGCCACTGTTGGTGCCATGACCAGGTGCTAAAGGCTGTAGCAGGTAACATAGGCAATGGTATCATCGAGAGCAAAAATGTCTACTCAGCACCACAGGTCACTTTGTTTGGAGTATCAAAGATCACCAACAAAAGGTGGAGAACAGGCAGATCATGAAGTGGTTGGACTGTGAAGCGGCTCAGACAAAGACGTCCAAGAATCAAGAGAACTGTACACAGTTTCTCACTGAGTCACCTGGGCAAGAAAACCCAAAGGTAAGATACCATGTAGTTGACTGTTACTGACACGTCATTTTGGGCATTCAGGTAACAGAGTCGACTGCAGCTCGAGAATAAGTTTTTGTCTATATTCTAAAAATTGGAGGTGACAGGAGTCAAACTTAGACCTTCAAAACTTAAGCGTAGCTATGTTACGATACTATAAACCACAGTTTGATCAACCTTTACCTGATAAACAAGACCCAAAAGTTTTGTCACAGAGGTATTATTTTTTGCTCAGTTTGTTGTAATGTTAGGAACAATTACTTCAGCCATGCTAGCTACGTGATTGGTCAGCTTGGTCCAGACTGAAATACTATTGGATGGATTGCCATGAAACTTTGTACAGACATTCGTGTTCCCCAGAGGATGAATCTCTTAAATTTCCTGTAGCGCCATCATCAGGTCAAAGTATTAATGACATTCCCATCAACCTCTGCTAATTAGCAAATGTTGACATGCTAACATGCTAAACTCAGATGGCGAATACTAGCTTCTGAACATTTGGAGCGTGTTAGCATGTACAGTGCCTCATAGAGCTCTTAGCATGACTGTTAAATCTTACCAGAGAAATGTACTTTTTCTTATTTTTGGCTCTCCATAGCTTTAGATTAGCGTTGATATACACTCTGCTTTACTCTCCTGTTATAGCGAGGCTGGGATCCAAAGACTGGCCCCCCTCTTGGCCCCAGATCTACCATCAGTCACCAGGTTCTCAAGGAGGTGTATCTAAAAACCACTCCAGGTTCAGGTGAGGTAAAAGCAATCAATTACTGGAAGAGAGAGCGACTGCATACGCACTATAGGTGCTGATGATTTACCGCAGAAATCTTATATCGTCTTCTTCTTTTCTTTGTGAAATTGGCAGCTGACAAAGTCCACCACATGTGGAAAATGTTTCACAAGTTTGGGACCGAACCAAACCATTAATAATGGATTGTTTTGACAAAATTGCACAGAAGTCAGGGGGACAATCAATTATTGTAAAAATAAGAAGACTGATTTTTGAGGAGATACGACGCTCCTCCAGGACGCTCGGTGGGGAAATTGGCTTAATTGATGGACGTCAGCCAAAGAAATGTGAATAATGAGGTTAAAAACCTCAACTCTGCAGGGTCTGAGCCCGCTATACTGCTAATGTACACTCACACTGTGCGTCTGACAGAGAGATCAGGATACATGTCCTGAGAAACACTGGTGGAACATTGCACCTAACCTCGGTAGCTCCATATATCCTGTGCTGTTCTGGGCTGGGTTGTACCCTTAATGGAAAAATCGGAGATTTAAATCCTGGATTCTTGGTGGAGGGTTTTCTTTGGGTCGCTTTCCCTTCTCTGGTGGAAAAAAGAAAAAACTTCACTGCAACATTTAGTTTCTACCCCTCCTCTTTCTTGGAGATAGTCGGCCAAATTCCACTTAAAGCCCTTTCGATTTTGCCACCAACAATATAGTCACTTATTTCATTTAGGTTTTGCTCGCTCCTGTTCATCAATGAGAGCGCGGCATTGAAACAGGCATGAATGTGAACTTGAGGGAGAAGATGTGAGAGTGGAGGAGGAATGAATGAAGAGAGGGAACATTAATGCAGAGGAAAGTCAAGACAAGATGTCAAACTGGCTGCTTTTTTATTTATGAGCTCGCTGGAGGTGGAGAGCTCTGGGACGGATACAGCCAACCTTTATGAATAAATAAAAAGGTGCACTTACTGAAATAAAAGCCTCTCTCTCCACACACAAACTGCAGCGTGTCGACCAGCTCCGCCCCGCACAGGGTCTCTGGGCTCGCCCCTGTTGCCGTCGGAGTCAGGGTGAGGACGCACAGCAGTAGTGAGAGGGTGTGGCTACAGGAGATACAGCACATCGCACTCTGCAGCACAGGGACAAGATCACCACAGAGATTTTCATTTAATTCAAGCAAGGACAGTCACAGTAGCACCAATGTTGTTACAGCTGGTGCCTTGCTCAGTGGCACCTCTAAACATTTTCCCACATAAGATTGAAACCAGTGCGCAGAGGACTTGTTTCCCTTTCGCTCTGCTATAAAAAGGGAATAAAATAAAGAAATAAAAGTGGCCGTGGCCACAGATGGTGACTTTACAGGGGTTTTGGAGCTGTGGAGGAAAATGCATTAAAAATCCAAAGTTGCACTCGGTGCCAGAGTCAAACAGTCAAACAGGAGGCTGACCAGCTCTGATGCTCCGGAGCGCCTGTGCGCCACCGAGAGAGAGCAGAGCGCGTCCAAATTGAAAACACACATTTCTCCTTATCATCTCAGCCTCTTGAGTACGTCCTCACATGTTAACAACAATCCATTTTTAAATCATTTCTAAACATAGAAAAAAATTAAAAAATCACTCTGCAGTTAGGATTCAGCGTTCACCCCTGTGCCAAAAAACAGCTGTCGGTGCATTATTACGCACAGAACTGAACCCAAAAAGTGCCTCAGAATTCAAAAAGCAGAATAAGAGATGCAAAAAAGCGCCAGGGATCTTTCCGATCCAAGCTGTGAGATGGAAAACGGCTCTCCCGCCAAACCCAGCCGAGGAAGCTGAGTGGGCCAAATATACATAATAAAAAGAATAAACACTAGGACACTATCCATCTGCATCACAACCTCCGACCGCACCGTCCCGACGCCCATTTAATGCTAAGCTCCCCTCTCTCTACGGTCCCGCAGCAGCCTCAGGTTAGATATTTAGCACTTCATAATGCACACTCAGCAGTAATTACTTTGAAAGTTGCAGGGCTGCATTAGGACTTCGCGGTGTAAAAAGAGCGCAGGACGCACAGAGGATGAAACCCTCATTCATCCGAGCCGCGACCGATTCACGTCGAGATTCCCTGAAGAAGAAAAAAGTCAATTAAAAGCGCGTGAAGGTGAATCTGTTGTTATCTGTGGAGGGAAGACATAATAATCAGCAAGACATGCAGCACAGCAGCGCACTGACTGGATGAAAAAAAAGGATAAAAATCAGAATAAATCCACATGAATCATGCATTTAAAAAAAAAAAAGCAGCAAAAAATGCAAAATAAGCGATTTTATTTTTTCTGTTAAAAAGTAGGTAAGGATGCTGAGCGCAAATAATGAGCAAGTGAAAGGTGATAATCTATAGTGTCAAAGGAAATCAGGTAAGTTACCTTGAAGACATCACATAAATGCCACTGAAAGGAAAGAGCGCTAGACATCCCCACGGGTCTCCGCAAGACAAAGCCCGGCGAAAATGAACTTGTTTGAAGTCATTAAAAACGGGGAGAAAGAGGATGAGATGCGGGCAATGTCACATCTCAATATTCCGACTTTGTTCCATTGCGCAGGCTCGTTTTGGAGAAGTGAGATTTAGCGAACAGGAGACGGATTTAGAGAGAAAATCCCTCACATTTATCTACATTACACAGACATTTTCAACAGGAAACAGCTGGGGCAGCATTTGCCTCCTACTCGTCCTAAGTTATTCATTAAGGATTTTGGGCACATATTCAAATAACGTCATTTCTCCTTTTTTTTTTTTTTTTTTTCCTTTTTTTCTTTCTTTTTTTTTTTTTTTTCTCAGAACGGGATTGAATTTTGATCTCTCTAAGACTTGGTTAGTAGTTCAGATCAAGATAGAAAAAGCGGTGCTGCCCCACCACCACCACCAGCAGCAGCAGCAGCTCACTCACACGTTATTTTTATGCGCTGAAAGCTCATGGAGGAGAAGTTAAAGACGAGCCGGAGGTTGCGATGTGACCGTCGGTCGTCGTGCGTAATTTGGCACCGCGTAATTCGGCTGCGCGTCAATCCAAAATCTGACTTGATCAAGGCTGAAATAAATCAATAAAACGCTTTTCCACTTAGTCACCACTGTGCTACTAACTTCTATATCTAATAAAAACAATATAAAAAAGGGCCACATGCATGTGAGGTAGAGGGAATGTGGAAAAATGTGACATTTTTATTGCCTGTTCCCTCTAAACTCTGTGCTTCTGTGCAGGATTTGCTGCTTTTCTGCACTTTGTCACTTTTATTTCATGTCAGAAAACGAGTCACTTCTTCTGGTTTCTGCATTTGGGATTGAGTCACTTCTCGCCGGTTTGTCTGCAAATGACATCTGATGACATCTGATGCTTTCATGATGGGAAAAAAAAAAAAAAAAGACACAAAAAGTGAATTCATGATGAAAAACATCTTTTTTTTTTCCTTCACATTTTTCAGATTTCAGCCTCCTCGGATCAAACTCCAGAAGCAGATGCTTTACTGCTGGACTGTCATCTGTTTGTGCAGAGTCCCCCACCCTCGTCATGTTAAAGTGAGGGCCCCCAGTGTTCCCAGCATGCATCCTGAACGCCCCAGCACAGACGGACCACAGCTCCACACCAGGCGACGGCTTAATGAGAGCTGTTTTTAGCAGGGACGGGACATCAACACTGGTCTAATCACTAAAACATGAGATCAGCGCTGTGACCCAATCACAAAGCAGGACACAGGCGTGTATCCCAGCATGCTCGGCCAGTGTGTGTCCGTGCATCACAAGCAAGGTCGGATCCGAAGGGGACCGGAGCTGAAGACACGCAACAGTTCGGGTTGTCGGAGGGTAAAGTGGGTCAAAACATAAGCGCGATCAAATGTCCCCACATGACACTGACAGCGCTGATCATCCTCGTGGTGCAGAAGCTGCAGAGGGAACATGGATCCAAACTTAGCTGGGACTGAATGAGTGGTTTCCAACGTGAGGTCCGGGGCTCTGAATGGGCCAAAGAGCGATGTGAGGGGTCACAAGTAGGAAAGAATGAAAAATTGTTTTGTTAAACTGGATGATTCAAATGAGGCAATCTACGAGCGAAGTATGAAGCGTTAAAGTTAACTGTGAAGCGAGGAATCTGTCTGTTTGTGGTTCACGTATCTCGAGAACCCTTCATTCGATCTGCTTCACACTCGGCAGGTTTGTTGCTGAGGTCATTCGGAAGTGCAGCGTCGAATTTGGTGCGATTTGGAAACGCGACATGCTCAATATTAAAACATCTTGATTAAACACCGCTCTGGCTTCATGGCTCTGCAGATTGATGCTGGGCTCACATATGATCCCTCTCACGTGATCTAGTGATGAAGCGGGCGTAAACAAAATGGAGATTAGCGGTGTGCAACACCATGCTGTGGCAGAGGGTTTAACGAGTCTGGATGAACGGGGAGACGCGGTCAACACAGGTCTTCTGTTCTTCAGCGAGAACTGGAGGTAAGACCTTAAGTTTCTGTCAACAGCGGTATGCTAGCTAACGACATACAACGACACCTCAAAAAAGACATTTGATTTAATGAAATTTGTAAAGATTACAACTTTAATCGGCAACAATTTTCATTGTTAAAGATTAATTTTTTGGTCCCATCTTCTCAAAGGCGAACGCTTGTTTTCTTGGTCTTGTGATAGTAAATCAGACATCTTTGGATTTTTGCGCTGTGGACTGATTAAAACTGATTTGGTGATGAATAACAGTTAGCAGTTAACCGATCAAAAGAAAATTGATCTCAAACTTTTTTGGTTATCGGCTAAGTATTCCAATCATTTACGAAGACATAAAGCCAAAAATGTATTTTTATTCCTGACAGTAAACTCTATATGTTTGGATTTTGAACTGCTGGTCAGACGGAAGATGTAGCAGAGTCTTGTTTTACAATTTGTTGACATTTTATAGGAAAAAATGACAAAAACAATTCTCAGATTATTTAATAATGAGAGAAATCTTGCTTTACCCTGTTACATTCATACAAAATGCACATTTGCAGACGGTTGGTGCATTAACTAAAGCAGGTCTGTGACCTCAATCTGTGACCTGACTTATCTTCCCTCACTCAGGACGGCTGCTCGGAGGCGAGATGTCCACCGGGCAGCGTCTCCGCTTGCCTCCCCTGGCGGATTGCGTCACCGTCAGAAGCTGCTGATACAACGTGGAATATGATGATGATGCTCCTCTGATTAGAGAGACAAAGCTGCTTTCAGGCCGAGAGGATGACCTTGTTAGCATCAGATCAGGGCCGTGGTCGGTCACTGATGCTCGTAAGCCTCTCTCTCTGTTAGCAGCTGATCTTGGATGTGAAATCATCTCATCCTGCACTGCCTCTTGATGTGGAAAAAAATAAATAAAACCCACAATCCTGCATGTGAATGCTTTATCACACACTCACTGTAGCTGTGGTCTGGTGGTATTGATGATTATGCTGTACATCTGCTGATGCAGTAGTAGGAAGAAGAAGAAGAAGAAGAAGAAGAGGGGGGAGGTGGGGGGGCTGACCTTCCCTTGTTCCCCGTCTCTAATGCCCAGTGCTCTGAACTGTCTTGGTGCCAGGTTTCTCCCCCTCCCTCCCTCGCTCAGACTCTCTTTTCTCTTCGGTTGCTAGACTTTTGAACCCCCCCACCTCCCCGTCTAAACCCCCCTGCAGCCTTGTCTAAGGAGACGTCAGCCCCAGTGAACTCATTGACCAGGGAAAGGCTTGTTTTCACTCCCTTCTCGTGTAGGAAGGAGAAAGTGGTCGCTGCAAAAAATGTCCATCTTTGCATCAGGAGTGAGTTCAAAATCACACTTTTTTTTTTTCCTCCGAGGCACGACGCCAGCAGGATAGATTCACTTATCGATGATGCATTCTCACTTTTTGAAAGCAATCTGTGAAGTAAATTTGGTGCAATTTCGTTGCTAATAGGTGAGCCGACCTGCCTTGTTAGAAAAGAACTACAACTTTGGCACCGAGCTGAGTTATCTCACCCAATTTGGACAGGGGAAAAGAGAAAAAAAAAAGAAAAGAGGAGTAGCTAAAGACTTGCAAAGACAGACACTTTCTGCAGTGTTAACAGCATCCCGTCTGGCCTCTCCTGCCAAACAAATGTCCGAGTCAGAAGGATACACAGATACAGACAGCGGTGCAGAATGCAAATGAACGCGAGTGGATGAAAGTGAGAGGACGGAGGAAGAATTAGAGGGGATGAAAAACGAGATAAAACCACGGCGGCGGCGGCGGCGGGCGGCGAGGGAGGATGGGAGGGCTGGTACCCGAGATGGGAGGGAATGTGCGAGGCTGGGTATATGTCTGGGCACACACACAGGTTCACACGAGGACACACACACACACATGCAAGTGCACGTACGTACGCACGCTTGATTAGGAGAGCAATCCTTCTGCAGCCTCTTGATTAATCTGAGGGTTTTTCCAGCTCAGTGGTTTTCTGTGTTACATTTCCTCTTTTATCAATTGACTTAAACAAAAAAAAAAAAAAGCTTTGCAAAAACAATGAGAGTAGAGTATCTTTTTACAAGTGATTGTCGGGGTAATTTGTTATTTTTTTTGTGGTCAGACAGGGTTTATGTGTGTGGCACTGTTGTCCATGCATCCGGATCAGATTCCCCCCGCGGTGCCATACGCTGTTCATATGGAAGAAATAAAGGTGCGTCATGGAGCAGGGAGCGAGAAATGGGGCGCTTGTTTTGATACGCTGTGTTTCCGTAGTTACTCGCAGGGGTCACAGTATTTTGGCAAAAAGGCCGGGAAATTCTGTGGTGCCTGTTGATGATCAAAACCGACCTTTTCAGAAATATCTCTGGGACAGTTTAACTGTTTGTGATCGCTGAGCGTGCTGGACGAGGCAGGATTTACATGAGATTGTTTGTTATCGCATCAGTTTCTATGAAACTTGGAGGCTGAGCTCGACATTTACCGGTAATGAAAACTAAAGAGCCACATTTCCAGCTTCAGAGGCAGTGTGGTTGTTGTTTACTGGATGTTTCTCTGTTGCCAGTCTGTTCAGATAATGCGATTGTGCTTTGTTCTGCGTAGCCGGACAAACAACGGGAAGGTCGACAGAAACCGACTTTAAGTCTATTCAAATGTTTAGACAGTTGAAGCTGCACTAATCGAGGCTTTCCGTTTGTATATCGGTTGGTTTGTCTGCAGGATTACGCAAAAACTACTGGACGGGTTTCCACAAAACTTGGATGGCGGATGGGTCTCGCCTCAAAGTAGACACACTGACTTCTGGGAAAAAGGGAGAGAAGGGAAATCTAGGATTTTTTCCCCCCATTTTCTTTATCATTGCAAGATATGACGTTTTTCATAATCTTCGTTAATTTTCTCAGGGAACAGGCAAAGATCTTGATTAAAATAATCAGGCATATTTAGGTGGCTGGTGACTGAACACAATTTGATGCAGACCCCAGATATGTTGAGCTTAAATTATGGTTGAATGGTTTAAAATGTAAGCCTGATTTGTTGGCAGCTGTACTTTCCCCTTTAAACACACCAACCCATTTGGCTCATAGATGTGTCTGCAGAGTTTTTCGGAAATCCAACGAGTTCGCTCTCTAAAGCCGAGAAATGAAGGGCTGGCTTTCGGAGGGACTGTGACAGCCGAAGAGGGCAGTGTCTTTACTGGGGGGGCTACAGGTCAAAATCCCCGGTATTGGCATCGCTGCTGAGCAACAGAGGAGAGGCCGGAAAACGCGATTCAACCCGGTGACCAATCACAATCGTTGCAGGCCGTCACCTTGACGTGTAGTTACATTTCTCGTACGGCATAGATTCAGTGCAGAAGCATCAAGCTCTGGAGTGATGCAGGGCTTTTATGTTTTCTGTAGATGTCAGCTTCAGATCGTGACCCGGCAAACGCCATGTGTGGCACCGACAAACACTCGCGTCCTTCCTCTTGGCCTGTTTACATTATTTTGTCTACCTCTTGTACTTGTGACACCAGGGTATTTTTGAGACCTGTCAAAGCAGGCACGCATTCCGCCTCTTACAAAAGCGGGGAATGCCCCACCGACGTCTGGAACCAAAAACACAAAACAAATACTTGAACAATAGCTTGTACAGCAATAACAGTCGTAAAAACGTGGCACCAGTAAACACAACCGATGTCGGAGGGACAAACCACGCGGACGAGAGCCAATTATGCAAAGCAATGCACAGATTCAGGAGTTTTTGGTGTCAGCAAACTCATAATTTTGCTGTCTCATGCTGCAGTTGAAGCTGGACGGAGGCCTGTGTTTGTGCTGTTTAGTTATTCCACGACGAGGTGCGGTTTTTCCAGGGGGTAAGGGGCCGCTGCTCCCTGGCGCTCTCGCTCTCCGGCTGGCGAGCGGGTGCGGTGCTCCTCTCTGCCCCCACCAGCACCACCATCACCACCACCGCCACCACCACCAGCTGGCACCGAGGAGGCTATGTCTAGGAAAGAGACCTCTGCCAGGCCTCAATTACGGAGGGGAATAATCCAGGACACACTGAAGCAATTACAGCCTCATATAAATCAATATGCTTTGGGTTAAGAAGTGATCTGCTCCCAACACTCGAGAGGCTCCGACTGAGTCAGCCGTTGATTCTTCGGAGAGATGGTAGCAGATTCGCTGGTATTAGGCCGGGATGCTGCTGCAGCGGCTGGTTTTAACCGTCAGTCAGCCGACAGACGACGAGGAAGAGCAGAGAATATGACATTAACGTTGCTTTTTCCACATGATTTGCGCCGTAGACAGACGCCTTCGTGCATGCGACACTGTAAATATTTACTCAAAATAAAGATTTGGATGCCAGCGAAGGATAAACAGTGTTTTATTTGTGTTACAGGAGGCTTGCAGAGTTAAGAGCCTCCAACATAAGCTGTGGCAGCAGGGGGCAACACTGACAGCTCTGCCCTCCCCGGTGAGGCACAGCTGATTTCTATTATCACGACTATACTGCCATCTTCTGGCCGAGGCAGGATAATGACAAATACTGGAGAGCATCACAAGACCTGCTGTAGTTCAAAAACAAAGTATGTGCTTCATGAGCAACACGTTAAATATCTTCAGAGAGGAAAAGTCGTCATTGAAAAGGCATCTTCAGTTTAGGTTTGTTATCCTGTTTTCTAGGAGAGTGTCTTGGATTTGTCTGGATTATCCAATTAGGGACGAGGAACAGACTTTCTTTGTGTTTCCAAGTCTACAAAAATAGTTCTTCAAACAATAATTGATATGTGACAATAATACAAGTAGATCAAGTTCACCTTTTAATTAGTGTTACTTTCAATTTATGAGAATATTAATTTTACCTGTGTCTTAATTTATGACTTATTAGGCTTCATATATACTTTTACTAAAGCTGAAATGATTTTATTGTTGATCCATACATTATGCAAGAAGCGGCTGTGGCTCAGGGGTAGAGCCAATGTCTTGTAATCAGAAGGTCACCGGTTCGATTCCCCTGGTCTGCATGTTGAAGTGTTACTATAAGTTGCTTTTGACAAAGGCATCTGATAAATGCCCTAAATGTACTGGTCCATTCATCATAATGGATTGGGCTCATTAAACAATGAAAAGTGTCCACTGTCCATTATAAAGTCCTACAGCTCTGTAGGAGTTTAAAGTAATTTAAAGGGTATTTAAGCGGGGCGGCTGTAGCTCAGTGGGTAGAGCAGGTCGCCTCATGTTCAGGAGATCACTGGTTCAAACCCAGGCTCCCCAGGGCAGAGCACAGCCACATGTCAAAGTATGAGCAAGATACTGAACCCCAGATCACTCCTAAGTTGGCATCTTGTGGGGCAGCCTCTGCCATCAGTAAGGGCCCTGGCAGCTCACCCACAGTGCAACCTGCCTTCACCCAGTGACAGCTGGGACTGGCTCCAGCAACCTCCCCACCACCACCTGAAAAAAGTGGTGAAGCAGCTTCCCAGTGAAGTTTGATGTTTCAGTGCACTGATGTCAATAAAGTTTATTGTTAGACTATAAAATATCCCACCTTGTTACCCCCAATATCTGTTTAAAAATGTTTTATTATCAGCTATATAAGACACACACAAAAAAAGAAGAGAGCAATAATTACTGACAAGATAGATTTATTTCAGAAAGCCGTGTCAGCAGAAATAATTCATTGACTTCAAATATATACATCGTCCTCATAGATCATCTATAAGCTTTATGGAACAGATGATTTAAAACAACAAAAAGGAAAAGAAGAGCACCAACTTACAAATTGGTCATCAGATACCAACTTCAGAGTTAAGAAATGACGTGTTTTTGGTGACTTTGTTACCAGCTCACGACTCGACATCCTACAAGGATTTTCTACGGAAACTCTATAATCCTCCCCTCGTCGAACGACGGTTCGATCTTCACATTGTGAGTCAGCGAGTGTTCCCAGAGGGACTTTTTATGGAGGAACGCCAACCCGCACTCCTCACACATGTAGCTGTGTAGCTTCGGCTTCCCGGTGTGAGTCCGCCTGTGCTTCTTCATGTGATACGACAGCCTGAAGCCTTTATCGCAGATGTCGCATTTAAACGGCTTCTCTCCCGTGTGGATGCGCATGTGCGACTTCAGGTATCCCGACTGGATGAAGGCTTTCCCGCACTCCTCGCACTTGTACGGCCGCTCGCCGGTGTGATACCTGTTGTGCAGCCGGAGCTCGTTGGCGGTCAGGAAGGTCTTGCCGCACACGGTGCACTGGTGCGGCCTCTCGCCCGTGTGGATGAGCTCGTGCCTCTTCAGCGACGTCTCCTTCATGAACTGCTTCCCGCAGCTGTTGCACGGGTACCGGACGCCGATGTGGATCTGCTCGACGTGGTTGGTGAGCTGCAGCTTGGTGCGGTAGGCCATGTCGCACTGCGTGCAGGCCCAGGGTCTCTCCTCCGAGTGGGTTCCCATGTGAACGGTGAGCTCCGACGCCGAGCGGTAGCACTTCCCGCACTGCCAGCACAGGAAGGGTTTCTCCCCGGTGTGCTTCCTCTGGTGCACCGTCAGACAGTTGGAGGACCTGAACTTCTCCGGACACATGTTGCAGATGTAGGGGAACTCTCCTTTGTGGATTCTCTGGTGGATGGCGAGGTAGGACAGCTGCATGAAGGTTTTGTCACACTGTCCACAAGGGTACGGCCCGCTGAAGTCGTGCTCCTTCTCGTAGTGTTCCCTCAAGCGTCTCAGCAGAGTAAAAGTCTTGTCGCACATCGTGCACTGCATCGGCCTGTGCATGAGTTTGTGCCGCTCGAAAGCGGCCTCGTTGGCGAGGATCTTCCCGCACTCTTTGCAGTAGAGCGGGTCGTGGATCCTCTGGTGCACCTTGAGCATCGTCATGCTCTTGAATTCCTTCCCGCAGTCGTCGCACTTCATGATTTCGCTCACCTCCACCTTGCAGACGTTTTCTTGGTGCTCCTTCAGAGCGGCCGGGTATTCAAAGTGTTTGCCGCAGTTTGAGCACCACACAGGGATTTTCGGAGGCGGTCCCTGTTGTTGGGGGTCGGTGCCGGTCACTTCGCTGTGACTCGGCCCCGCTCTCAGCTCCTTTTTCCACGAGAACCTGGCGATTTTCTTGTGACAAATCGCATAAATCTGGTGTCTTTTCAGGCCGTGCATGTGTTTGAAGCGCTTCTTACAGTGGATGCAGTGATAGGGCCGGTCCTCGGTGTGACACTGTATGTGCCTGTTCAGTGTTTTGACACTGTCGAACGCTCGAGCACAGACGGGACACGCTTTAAGACCTTTCTTGTTGAGTCTTTTCACAGGCGCAGATGGCGTCTCCTCGGCAGCTTCTGCGGTTGCATCCGGACTATTTTCTGTTTTACTTGTTTCACCGCTATTCTGATTATCAGCCTCAGCCAAAATCTGCTCCACCGTCTTGCTCTCCTCCTCTCTGATCCCCTCGTGACCGTGGATAATCTGATGCTTCTTCAACGTGTCCTTGTACTTGAAGCCCTTCTCGCAGGTGATGCAGATGAAAGGTCGCTCTTCCGTGTGAGATCGTAAGTGCTTGGCGATGTCGGCAGAGTACGGTAAGATCCTGCTGCAGATGGGACAGGCTTTGCCCTCCGTCGATCCCTCTGCTGTCGGCTGAGGAGTCGAGCGCTGCGGCTCTCTCCTCTTCGCTCTTTTCAGCTCTCGGCTCTTGCAAATCTCCTTCTGGTGTCTCTTCAAAACGTACGGGTTCTTGAACTTCTTCTCACAGAACGGACAGCTGTACGGGCGGTCCTCCGAGTGCGACTTCATGTGTCGATCCATGTCCACTCGACGGGCGAAATACTTCCCACACAAACCGCAGTTTTTGTGCTCCGATGTCTCAGAAGTGCTCGGATCTCCCGAGTCCTCGTCTTTAGAGCCGTTGCCCATCTCATCCCTTTCGTGAACGCGCATGTTGTGTCGCTTCATGTCGTAATGGTCCCTGAAGCGTTTGTCACAGTTGTCGCACTTGTACTTGAGATCGCGATTGGCCGAATGAGTTTCCTGGTGTCGCCTCATGGCCGCAGCTCGAAGGAAAACCTTATTGCACACAGGACAGGTCTTATTACTGGGGTATTTTTTCCTCTGCCTCTTCACCGTCAAGTCTTTGTTCTCTTTTAAACCTTTCCTCTTTAACTGAAGCCTTTTGCTTTGTTTCAGCGGTTGGAAGGCTGCAGGCTTCAGGGCTTCACTGACATCCTCTTCAGCGGTTTCCTCCATGTTTACTTCATCCGCGTCGTGATCGTCCGTCTCAACCAAACCGGACGGCGGTTCGATCTGTATGTAGTCCAACAGCGTCACAGTTTCACCCTCCACCTGGACGGTCATACAGCCCTGCATCTGCTCCGATGAAGGCTGCAGCTGTATTTGGTCGGCGTCGATTACAACCTTCTCCAGCTGCGGGAGGGACAGCGAAGAGAGGATGCAATTCCCAAAGGAAGACGGAATGGTCTGAGTGTCATCTGTGGGGAAAATAACAATCATATTAGCTTTATGGTTCACCGCAACATTAACCAATAACTTGCTTCATAGCCTCAAAATTCAATCTCACATCTTCCTGCTGTCCATACACACAATTGTACTGAAATGCAGGTGTTCATTCTTATAAATATCTGAGAGTTTTTCCATGTAGAAGCCAGGAACAACAGATAAAAACTGGTTCAATATATATCGGATTTAAGCACATTTTTCTGGTGCAGACAGGAAAAACCATTATACAATCGACCATCACGTCTGTGCTCGACTATGATGATATCTTACAACCTCAAAACAACTCGATACAGTTTACTACCGCCACTGTGTTTCATTTAAGGAGATAGATATGGTGCTTATGAATGTGTACGACATGAATAAGAAGCCTCACTAGATACAGGAAAGTACTTTTGCTAATAAATGGACTGAATTACAGAGGACATACAGAAAATCTCATCTTATTGAATCCGACTCACCAGATAAATCAAAGTGTCCGAGTGATGTGTGGTACATCAGCACGGTTTTCAGGTGCCGCGGGTCGGGAACGGAGTGCACACACTCCTCCAGCGCCGACGGGACGGCGCTGAGCATGGATGCAGTCTAGGAAAGAGAAACAAGATGACGGTTTAAAAGAAGAATACTGAGCTGGAGACAAACACTCAACATTTGTCTATCTGACTGACTTTTTTGCACAGTTTTTACTTTATTTACAGGCTTTTAATAGAATCATTGCATGACATGCTATATGTTGTATTTTCAGAAAAAACTAGGCCGCAAAGAAATGTTATTAAATTGCACGTCAGTTGTACTAAACATGTTTTAGGAGTGTGTTTTATATTGTTCTTGTTTACACCAAACCTTGATGGTTGAATTTAACAATCACATGTGGCTGACAGTTACTGCTGTGAGCCAAGATGAACTTCTCTGTTACTTATATCCCTCCTCCCAGATGGTGATTTAAATGTGGTTTGTTTGTCGTTTTAAAAAAAAATGCCAATAAAAACTGATATTCAAAAAAAATTGTTGTTTTACTGCTTGACCCCCAATTAAAAGGAAACTACATGTTTCTACAGACTAATTTCAGTTCAGACTGATAGTACTCCACCCCAGAGAGTCACTCACATAAAACCAGGAAGTTCTGATGTGGACTTTCAAATTAAAAGCCCTCTGAAATATCAAATATTTTCATTTTTTTCCTTTAATTTCAGGTTGATATTTCAAAGAAACTACCTGTTTCCACAGACTACTTTCAGTTCAGACTGATAGTACTCCACCTCAGAGAGTCACTCATACAATATCAGGAAGTTCTGATGTGGAATTTCAAAATTAAAGCCCTCTGAAATTTCAAATATTTTCAATATTTCCATATGAATTCAGACTTACATTAAAAAGAAACTACCTGTTTCCAGAGTTATTTCAGTTCAGATTGACAGTTCTCCACCTCAGAGAGTCACTCATACAATATCAGGAAGTTCTGATGTGGAATTTCAAATTAAAAGCCCTCTGAAAAATTAACGCAACTGTGCAAGAGCTGTAAGCAAAGTAAGCAGCATGCATTTCAAAGAATTCACACAGTTTTACTGCTTGATCCCCAATTAATGGATTTGGGATATGTACACAGGTATAAAAAGTAGGATTCGGTGAGTTTAACTTGATTTTTAAGCCTACGTATATTTATATTTTGGAGAACTGACCCCATTTAAAGTGCCAAATAAGCACACTACCGACCGATGTACAGACATTATCCCTGTGTTAGTTTGATACTAAAGAAAACTTAAAAACATTTGGATTCTGCCGTGATAAGGAGGATATGAAACTATAAGCATGGCGATTCTGGAGACCTGTGCATCCTGTCTTTGTTTTCAGATTCAAGCTGTGAGTCTGAAAAAGGAGTTTGGTATGACACGATAAGGAAATCAGCACTGTTGATTCTACCAGCCCACAATCGGGTTCCCCTTCGTGCCTAAAATCAAACTGCCTGCTTTAAGAAACAGAGAAGCCGACTGGTGACCAGCTGGTTCCAGTACCTGCTGAATGTCTGGTACCGGGAGAAGCTTCTCCAGTCTTGAGAGGAAATCCAGCATCAGCACCTGCAGAGCGCTGTCATAGTCGGGCCCGAAATCTGTCGGAAAAACATCCTGCAACAAATAGTTTATAGTTTAATGCTCACGTACCCCACAACCACTGCATCTTATACATTCTGCTGCAGTAAACATCGCTTCAGTGATCTCAAGAAAATCATCCTAGAAATACCTGGAAAAACTTCTCCTTCTCTTCAGCGTCTTTCAACAGCAGCTCAACTTGATCCACGAAGTTTGATTCTGGAAACTCGACCTCTGCGAAACAAGGCTGGAACAGAAATACGCACAGATGGAGTTTAAGCAGAGAAGAAAGTGAGAAGCTATTCAAGAACATGAGTCATTTTATATTCTAAGAAGCCAACCTGTGCTGCCCACGTGGATATGAGAGCCTTGATCCGCTCCAGGTGCATCTCGATGGTTTCTGAATCCGTTATCTGCTCGGCTCGACACAATTCAAGGACCACCTGCAACAAATGGTTTCACCTCAGGGTAAACACAACTGACAGGACAGCACCTGGAAATGTTTTTCACTAACAGCAGGCTCAGAGGATCCAGCAGTGGAAAATGAAAATGTTTAATAACTGTGTTCAGTCGACACGTACTGTGCCTTGCAGGTGAAGCTGACATTTTCTGTCTAGGAAATATTAAACTCCTTCATCAGCTGCACTTACCATCTGTCAGGCAATAATGCAGACTTTCACTGTTGTGAATTTCAAGGTGACGTTGGTATGATTACACCCATTACCAGCTGATGCAGAACAATAGGTTTTTATTCTTTGTTTTGACAGCTCAATGAGAGAAATCAAACTGCTGTTGTTGCCATTTTACACCCTGTGTTTCCTTCAAACGTCTTTGCTAAACACTGCATAAAAATATCGTACAGTCATACCCGAGCTCTGAGTCCCAGGAGGAGTTGAGCTTTCTGATCCGCGTTCAAAAGATCAGGTACCATTTCTGAAACGGTGCTGATGAACTCCTCCACCATCCCGTAGTCCTGCACATTTCCCCTCTGGACCACCTGCCACATGGCCGCGGACACCAGGCGCAGAGGAGGGATGAAGAGGCGAAGAGACGGCAGCAGCAGAGGAGAGTCTGGAAAACAATTCACAATATCAGCGTCTGACCGTGAATCATCAGTGGTTCAGTTTGAAGTGTGTTCCAAGTTAAGATGTACTGATGACTTATTGATTCTGGCCTTTTATTAAAAATGTAATGCATAAAAATGTAACACATATAAGTCGCCAGACATACTTCAATAGTATCCCACTCAGCATCAACATATCCTTGAAACTGCATTTAAATGAGCTGATAAAATAAAAATAAATTCTTTCTCTGTTAGTGGTCACTACTCTGTGGTCTCAGTGTCCACAACACTATCTGATGTCGCGAGTAATAGCCTGAATAATCTGAATTTGCAAAATAACTAGTAACTGAAGTTAAGAAAATGGCATGAAGTGAGTATTAAGTAGCAGAAAATTTGAAATACTGAAGCAAAATACCTTAAAATTGTACATAAGAACAGAACTTGAGTAAATTCTGGGTGGTTAAATTTCATCACTGGTTATTCTCTTTGACTTTGATTGAGTTTTCTATATTTCCTGTGAATGTATATTGGCTCCAATTATCAATCTTCATGATTACTAATAATCAGTATCGGTATCAGCCTTGAAAAAACATACTGATCGACTTCTACAGTTAAACAATAAACTTTATTTTCTGAAATAACATTAATGCAGTTAAATAGTAAACTTCACTGAAAGGTAGTGATCATAAATTATCTAAAGCATCTTTTATAGAACATATGTAGGACAGCTTATGTTGATACCATACATCTGTGATAAGCGAATATCAGCTGACAACATCTGCCAACTAGTTTATTAATTATTGGATTGTATACACATTTATTTAGGGATATCTACCATTTAATCTCAGTGTCATCAGAAATAATGACACTAACTGTTCATTAGTTTTTGGTAATATTGCCATTTCTCATCACTTTCCATCATATTTCCAAACAAAACCACAGTTTTTCTAATTAATTATAATACAATACACTATCTGAGAGACATAGGCTCAGGTCTTTGGGGTCAATGGTGGGTCAGTGGTCCCTGGTGGTCCCTGGTGGGTCTTGTGGTCCCTGGTAGGTCTGCTACACTCCACCTCCTCCAACCTGGCCCTGGTTGCCTTCATGGACCCTCAACTGTGTCGTAATTGCGACCTACCCCAACCAAGTGGCAAACATGGCTGCTGTAGTCGTGACTTTCTGAGCTGTATCGAAGTTGTTGAAAAATAGTCGTGTTGGGAAGGACGTTACTTTCATTTTTGGCATTTTTATTTAGGAAATTGGTTTGCTGTGTGCTTCTATCATAACGCTTCACTCGGACGTCAAGGTTAGTTGTCCTGTATCTTTGTTTTTAGCCACTAGCTATGTTAGCAGTTTCAGTTGAAGCCCATGAAGGCAGCGTCTGTCAACCGCCACGGATCTTATCATCAGCTGCTACTTAGCGCTAATGTCGACAGTTAGCTAGCTGCCACTATCTGTTACTTTAAGTCGTTTCTGTCATGATAAAATGTACGTATGGATGAGCTAACTTGCTAGCTAGCTTAGCTGTCGCGAAGCTCCTTCCAATAACCACCGTACACATCAGCCCGCTGTAACGTAGCACAAAGCCACCGCCATCTCAGAGCGGGGTACGCCATGTTCAAAATCGTGCGCACACAATCCAACGGTAAACCCGATAACTCGCGATGTGCGAGGCGTCTTTGAGTTTTTGTTGGCTTACCGTTCTCGGTGCGATGCGGGCTCTCCATTTTACCTCGGAGGATATCCAGATAGGCGAGCAAATGAACTCGGGGTTGTTGTGAGTCGACGTCCGCCCGACCCTGCGGTGCAAGTTGGCGGGGAGGAAGGGCGGCTCGATATTCTGTCCGTTTCAGTGCGCAGGCGTACTGAATAACGTCTTTATCTGGCTTCACTCAGTAGCAGCGATCTGTTGGAGGTCCACGTCTGGCTCGTACGACCTTATTAAGACATATCCTGTTAATTTAAGTGAACAAAACTAGCAGAATAGTTTGATAATTTGACCAACTTTAGGATTTCCTGTCAAGGGACCATGTTCTTCTTCTTCGCCTGATGGTTCTCAGGCCTCCATGAAGCTCGTCTGGTTATTACTGCCCCCTAGAGGCTGTTTGAGGAACTGAGCCCAGACATAACTTTAACTAAGACTTTGGAGTATTTTATGAACATGTTTTGTTTGGATTCTTTAACTTTGATAGAAAAAGCATATCATAAATCATATAACATAAATCTGTTGATGATCCTGGCAGAATTCAATAAACATAAATGAAAGTTTAGTGGCAAAAGCCCTGTTTTCTTACTGTCTTTTACAAAGTTTTGTTCCCAAACAAATTGTAAATGTTGTATAATTTATGAATTTACAAAATATTCTGTGTGTTTAATTTTTGTATATGACTGTCCTCATTTGTGGTTGTCCCCCTGGCTTCTTGTTATTTACTTTATTGTATGAATTTTGTTTTTTCAGTTGTTTCAAATGTGCCATTTGCTCAATAAAGAATAATAAAAATGATGCATTTTCAGTGCCCAAGTCTTCCTTTTTGTTAAACAAAAACTGGTAAATAAGTCATGAAATGAAAATTGAACCCTGTGTGTTTATGAAATAAGTGATTATTGTCATTTGTGAGACCCCTCATAGGAGATAATATAGACTATATTATGGCTGCAACTTACAATTAATTTGCTTGTATTCTAACTGTTGGTTGATGGTTCAAAACCCAAAGATATTTAGTTTGATATCTAATATCAAAGAAAACAGAAAATATTCACACTCGAGGAGCTGACACAAATGCTTTTTTGGGTGTTTTTGCTTAAAGAATGACCCCAGCAATGAGTTGTCAATGTTGACTCATTAATTAATAAACTAGTTGTTTCAGCTTTTTCATATTTTGACCTGGATTTGATATATTTGTTGCTTGGGGCATAATTAAGAAGCTCTTAATGACCATAAGTTTAAATCCTGTTATCTCAAGATCAAGTCCATTAAAACATGATCTCAACATAACACAGATTGTTTTCTATAAACCTGATTTATCGATTCATCTATAAAGATAAATATTATTGAACTTTCATGACTATAGTGATCTAAGTCTTAGATTAAGGGGTGCTGGTTGTGTTTGGTGCACTGTGTTCCTGTGGAGAATCCCCCCCCCTGAAAAAAGGAATCACAGCCAAACTGAGCTCCAGACTTTTTATGACCTTGTATTTCTTTATCAGTCTGACTGCAGACAGTCTGTTGGCTTTGTGAGGGAGCTGTCACGACTTTAAGTACCTTGAATCATTTGCCCGGTCGCAGTAAAGGGATCGATAAAACACCCCGCTGCTGGGCTGTGGCCAGATCTGTCACATTTTTATCCAGCGGACGATGCAGTGTCCTTGTGAAGAAGAATTATTTCCAGCACCATCACATAAAAAAAACAAAGTTGTTAACATAATGATAGAAAACAAATAATGAGAGTTAAGACCTTCAGAATGATTCAATGTTTAGTTACCATCGGCCGTCACACCTCTCATATCGCTATTGTTTATATAACCTTCTACTTCTCCGGATACGTCTGGTGATGTTCTCTCATTTTCTTGTCAACTTTTCTTTTGAAAAAGACCAAAACCAACAATGAATTACCCTACAAGTAAGTAGAACCACCTGATACAGCTTACAAACCACATATCCACAGTGGAATCTGTTCCATTGTTGTCCAAAAACAATTATAAGCACATCGATGAACCTCGATGTTGGAGGGACTGATTACCATAAACACATACACTGTAGTTAATTTAGCGTCCCCTGTCCTGCACACTTGCTGATCTTAAAAACTTAAAAATAGGAAGGATTTTGAAAGCAAAACCCCGAAAAATTGGATTCCTTTGTTTCCTGTGTGACTTTTACAGAACATCCTTCGATGTTAGATACTTTAAATTTTGCTTATAATTCTCAGGAAAGAATACAGAATAATTCACCCTTCGTGTGAATCTCTGCCATAAACTTAAATCCATGAGTTTTTATTCATCGATTAATTCATTTTTCTTGCTTGGAGAACCTGCTGGTCAGCCTCTCAATGGTGATTGACGTTGGCTGGCGTAGAAAAAGAAATTGACACTGCAGATTTTACAAAATGCATTCCGCTCTCCTTTAAAACTTTACATGTGGACATCTGTCACTCCTTGAGAAGGATGAGGCGTAACAGTACAGGACACCAGAGTGCAAGACAAAGCTTTTGATAACAGAAAGAGGAAAAGAAGGGATGAAACTTTGTCAGAAATCGGGAGAAATTGATACCACAAGAGGAAACCGAGAGAGGACAATAAGAAATGTGAGTCTCCTGGGAATTTCAGGAAGGTTGGAAAGTATATCATGAATACTATGTCATGCTGTACTATATATATGTGATTCATTCTGACAGATTTTAGAAGGAACAAAGAGGGTTGAGTCTTGGACACATATTTAGAAAGTTGGATGATGGCCATTGTTTTTGGTCTTTACATAGAATTTGTTGAAAACTTTAAAAATATATAGAATATTTTCAGCCATTTCCTCCAGAGTCAGCTGCTTGGGAAAACACATAATGTTGGTTAAATCTTTGAATTTCTCTTAAATCATCATAAATATCACACATTTCTACTTGAAACCCTTTATGAACAATGTTCTTATTAAAGGTGCTCGTTGTAAGAAAAGCAGATTTTTGAGCCTCACTCCCAACTCATCAAAAACCTGTCCTATAATCCCAAAGCGTCGTTATTTGACGAGCCGGGAACGAGACACAAAAAATCAAGTCCTCTTATAGATAGCACAGTTAAAAAGAAGTCGTTTACATAATGTTGTGAAGGCTTTTTATTTATAAGTTTATGCTCAACCTTACAAATCTCCAATTCCTTGGCTTTATTTTTTAAAGTCATTTTTATGCTAACAGTTAGCCTTTATGCTATCACCTTTGCCGCCTCAGTTTTTTCAGTAAAATAAAACTTGAAACAGCAAAAATATCTGTCTAATCTTTTTTAAAAAAAACATTAAAATGATATATAAAATTATATATTCCAGTTGTCACATGATAAATTAACAGTTTTTCAATGGTTATAAATGATTCATCCTTAAATCCATTATTTGCAGTTTCCTGTTAGCATGTTAACATTTGCTAAAGCGCTAAACAGTCGCACTACAGCTACGATGGGAATAACATTAATTTCTAAGGTACTTTGTCATCAAACTAAAGGATTTGGTATACGCACAACAAAGTATTCATCCTCTGGGGTTATTTCTTACCCAAATCTGCGCCATGGATAAAATTTCTTACCATTCCTAAAAAACAAATAAACCAAATAAATGTCCTTGATACGGTTTAAACTCTGGTCGTTTATTAGCTGTCCACAAAAGCATGTCATGGAACCACAGAAACTGCAGCACGAGTGTAACATTCCTTTATGTTGTTATACTCCACCACATCCCTGCTTCTCACACCATGTATAATTTATATTTCATATATATATATATTTTGTACAATATACATGTTCTCATCAAAGGAAAAATAATAGCAAAAGTCCGTCCCTCCCTCCCTGCCCGACCCGACCCGACCCGACCCGTGGATTCGAAGTCTAGAGAATATCCCATGCATGTTTCCACTGCGTCTAGGAGAAATGTCGTTTTATTACCAGGAACGAATATGCAGGCAAATAAATGCTCGGACAAATTAAGTGGGGGAGAGTCTTGTTAGACAAAAGCTGGTGTACAAAGCACATTCTCAACAACATTAAACAAGAAGAGCCATGCGAACTGACATTTACTCTACGGGGTCTGACCCAGTTTTTCGAATCAAAAGCGCCAGTACAGGGCAAGCTAAAGTTAGTCTCCTGCTAACGGCATCACATTAAGACTAATAATAAAATAAAACAGAGATAAGTTAAAGTCTTTTTTTGACTTCTTCTTCTCTTATTCTAACGCCATATCCAGCTCTAATAAGACTGAAACTTAAGCTCACTGCTAACATACTAATGCTTTTGATTGTGTGAGGCTACAGTAACACTGAAAGTGCTTGACATCATTATGAACCTTTTTCACCTCTGCGGAGACAAAAACGGTTTTGCATCTTCAAGTTACATTTTCACCTTTTAAATGGCAACGTTTTCAATATCGAATGTGTGTGATGATTCAAACATGTCGTAAAGATGAAGATGTCGGTGGAATAATTAAATCATCGTCGGGGCAAAAATCAACAGACTGTGTTTGAAATATCTGTTTTAAAATGAGTGAGATACATTTTTAAAGAAAAAACACCAACAAAAATAACATATTCAGGCCTTTTTTCAGTCACTCTTCGTATATATTCTATATTATGTGTCTTTCCATTCACATTTATCCCGTAGCTCCTCATCCTGCGGCGTGTTATTCCTCGTAATACAGTCTTTATGGAAATATTGCTTGATTTTGAAAACGTTAAAGCGTCTTTTTTATATAATCTTTTTCACTTTTGTAAAACAAAATAGCTGTGGAATGTAAAATAAAATATATAGTGCTATGTATGTCGGTAAGAAAATAAAGTCGTAGGATCGTATCTACTGTATATCTCACTTTCTGTAACTATTTACAGAACTGAAAACCCAGCTTCCTGTGTGCCGTTATGTGTCTCTCAAAGTGTTTGCTTTTGGCCCAAAAACAAATGTTTAGGTAATTTTCGAGTGTGCTACGTCGTGAGATTCGTCTCTGATCTGAAGGTGACGGTCGGATTCACGTGGAGACAACATCACAGAGCGTGAGAGACATTTGCATCGTGACAGACAGAAGCGTCCTCGTTTGGTTCACTGCTGGACAAAAACTGCACATCCTGTAAATATTCAGCTTTACATTCATGAAATCAGCTGTTCGTCCTGTGTTTTCCTCTTGAGTTGAGATAAACTGTGTCTGAGTTCGAGGGGTCACAGGAGTTTTGACCTTCAAGTGCTTGACTCTTCGTTTAACATCAGGGCTGCAGCTGAACGATGAGTGTTGGGTTTTTAACGTTTGGTCCTTTCAGAACTGATTATCTAACACACACACCTGGTGAGTAGGTGTGTGGAATAATGCAACCAGGTGGAACAAGAAGGTTGAATTTCCAACAAGCTTTGAGGTGATTAGAGACACAACAGATCAGTCGCCGACATGAAACATCTCGTCTTTGTACTGAAGCCACGAGCTGAAACCAATACTTTAATTTCCCTTTTCAATTTTAATTTTTATCCCACAGTTTCACATTATTCGTCTAATTTTAAGGATTTGTTGATATCGTCAGTACAAAGATGTTTTGTTTCCATTGTGGATTTGATGGCCGATGGTCAGGAAGTGTGCGGAGCGGCTGTTTTTCCTCGTCTTGTTTTCCCATATCAGAGTTTTCTTTGAACAGTATCCTACATGACTATCAGATAAAATAACAATCCTATGCATTCATGTTGTGGCCACTGATTTAAACTATTTTTAACCGTCTGAGAAATCATGTTTTGTCTGGAGAAGACAGTCAAAGGCGCAAATTCAAACTACAAATCAATACCAAAACATCCCATGAGAAGCTCCATCTTCCATCCATCGTTAGCAGTTCACTCTTTATTTATTGCTTGAATGTTTACACCTATCATGAAGCTATTTGTGCACAGGCTTGTACCTTCAACTTCTTATCAAGGTAGATACTTTCTTATTTCCTTTTAATGATGATCCAAGGAGAGGTTCATGTTTTTCTAAGACGTAGAAGTTTCCATCTAAATATTTAAATACATTTCCAATTAATACGAAATAAGTAGCGATTTATTAAACCTTACTTTGACGTGGAATTGATCTTATCTCTGAGAAAAATCTAGACTTAAGTTATTTTCCTGCTGGTTATGTCGGGGTGCTGCAGTTTATGACATCTAAGCTCTCTAAGCAGCGGCGACAAACTCCCAAGCTGCTCGTTGTCGACCTTCTCTTCCATTGTCGCGATCTCTCGTCTTCATAAAAGTTTAATTCTTCTCATTTTTCATTTCATATTTGAGGCAGCTGCCGTCAGGTTGAGTTGATTTGAGATCAATAAATCACAGGTGCTTAAGTTGCACATGGGATTCTTCAAACCTGCTTAAGAAAGGTTTTACTAGGTTCAAATAAATCACCACTGGAAATCATCCTCCTCAGTCAGGTAGACCATTAAACCACTGCAGAATCAGACGGTGCAACGAGCGCTAACATGAAGGAAACACAGAATTTATGCTGGTTTCATGTATTGATTTGAGTCTCCGTATTTGTTTGTCTGCTGCCATGTTTCGTCTCTTCACTGGGAGTTATTCTGTCTGTCTGTGGCCAACTTTTCCACCTCAACCAACCCAAAAAGCAAGATACTTTGGCTGTTCATCGGATGTCCCGGGCTTCCACTCGTGCACGTCTGTTGTGTCTCTTCTTAACTCAACACCGAGGGCGTGGAGGAATTCAACCTTTCTTTCAGGTGAAGCCTAAAAAACAAAAGGTGACTTCAAGATGCGTCTGGTGGATCTCCCCTGATCATCTGGAATGTGTCGGATACAGCAACAAAGGGAAAACCCTCGTGATCGGACTTCGACTGGAACAATCAACACCCTAACTCGGCCCTACACAGAAAGCACACCTAAAGCTAAGAAACGGAGGATTCAAACAAACGAACGGATCGAACATGCATCAACAGACACGTACGTACGTACATACACACAGCAGGAACAAACTGGGAGCACATTCAATGAGACTGGTGTCGTCAGCCAAGCGAGTGTAGGAGGATTACTGTACATCAGTTTACAAAAAAAAGAAAGAAAAAAAACAGAACGACCAGCACGATGACTTCAGGGACGTATTTACACTTCGCTTCGACTATCTTTTTTCCAAAAGTCCCCGCCAATCGAAAATCCATCTCAGAATCCCGCTCGGTCAGTTTTAGCAGTGGATAGAAAGTTAATAAGCAGCGTTTTTTCCTCTCTCTCTCTCTCTCTCTCCCTCACTCCCCCGTTGTTGAGAGAGCGGTCCGTGAAGAAGTAAGCTCTGCATAAAAAGCAATATCAGGGGGGCAGCAGCTCAGTTGCGTAGGTGTCATGCAAAAAAAAAAAAAAAAAAACAGAAGAAGAAGAAGGAAAAAAAAAAAAAGTCAGACAGTGCTCGTGGAGTTTTTAATTTCCCAGTTGGACGAAAAGAAAAAAGATAAACGTGTTCGGAGCACACGTCAGCATAGATTTCACTGAGTGGGCCGCCTTCAGTTGATTCAGCGCTGCAGCGTCGGCCACGGCGGAAGTTCTCCGTGATCAGTTTGGCCTCTGCGCACAGTAGATATAACACAGTGAAACGTGTCCAAACGTACAAGTGACGGGGGGGGATGAAGGTGTCCACCTAGAAAAGCCACGTCCCGGCGTTGCTACGAGTCACTTTGTTGTGTTTTTATTGGTTTGTATAGTAAGGGTTATATTTTGGCATGTGTCAGACGTTATAGTACTGCGACGGCGTCCGCTCCCGTAGAGCGATCTGTAAACCAAAGTCTCGTGATGAGAGAAGCTGCTTTTATTGAATTCTCTACTCTACCTTTTCCTTTTTTAAGCGGGAAAAAAAGGTGTACAGGATGTATTTCATGCATGTTTCTTATATGAAATACTCTAAGTTTTCATCACGGTTAGTTCTAAGTGGTTCTAGTCTGTTTCTTTTTTTTTGTCTTTTTACAGTTTTTCTGTTATTGTAAGGGTGAGACGTGATCAGTGGGAGCTATCAGGACGACAAGAGTTCAGTCTCTCTCTGGTTTTTCGCCGACGTTAACTCTCAAAGAGGAGGGGGGGCTGAATTAAAGGGAATCCCTGACATAAAAACATCCGGCAGCCCCTCTCGTCTGGACTTCATGGACAGGCCTGCGTGTTTTTAAGAAGTGGTGTTACATGGATGCTGTGCCTGGATCGGAGGGCTTTTTCATCGGAGAGGGGGGGCTCGACGTCACACCACGGAGCCCTTGGAGGTGGAGAGGTGGATGGAGCGGACGCGGATGGCCAGGGTCTTCTCCAGGTCGACGAGGATGTCCGAGTAGATGCCGGGGCTGGACGCGGGGCTCTCGGGGGGAGGGGGCTCGTACAGCAGCTGCTTGAAGCCGTCGAGTTCGATCAGCAGCACCATGTTCTTCAGGAAGTAGCCCTCGATGAAAGCGGTGAGCTCCGAGGCGCCAAGGAACTGCGGGCGACAAGAGGAGATGATGGAGAGAGGACACCGGAGAGGTTTAAACGCTGATCACTTGCTCTGTCGCGGGTGACTCACCTTGGCGTGCTTGTACAGGTCGACGCAGGTTTCCGTGGTGATGTTCTTGGAGCAGATGATCTCACAGTGTCTCTGAAGGGCCTCTAGTTGGAAGAATTTGGCTGCAGAGAGGAGCTGCAGGGAGAACAGAAGAGCCACACAGAATGAGGCACAGGACTCGGAGGGGGGATTAGCGGCGCTGACGCTCGACAGAGACTCTCTTACCTCCATGACTTCGGTGTTGCGTATGTGCAAAGACTCGGTGCCTCCACAGTACAGATACTGCATGACCAGCTGAAACACACGGCAGGAACAGCTTTGTAGCATCATGTCATTGTAATCTTATCATTTTTATTCAGGTCTGTTTGTGTTTTTCCTTCAAATCTAATAATCGATCCTGAAACCATTTAAAGCCAGTTGGGGTTTATGTGCTAAATAAATCAAATTGTTCTGGTGTGATTATGATAATCTGGATTTAATGTGTGAAAGCTCTTACAAAGTCGAGTGTAGTCGTCTGTTTTCTAGTCAAAATATCTCATCACACTCAACTAGGAAGAAGCACTGCGGTGAGATTTAAGTTACTTGTTTTCAGGCCATTTTTATTTGTTCCATTAGCAGATTTTTTTTACTCATCAGGGGCAAGGAAACACCTTGTTTTCAGTGTTGTTTGGCCTGTGGCAATGCATCCAGGATTTTCAGAGATGAGAAAGGTGTTTGAGCACATTCTAATTGTCTAGTTGACCAATCAGATCGCTTGGTCCAAACTACTTGTTGTATAATAGGTAATAAGTAGCTCATAAGTCGTTATAAAATGCTTATTAACATGAATAAGTGTAAATATGAACTGTATCAGGCAATAGTAGTTTATCACCCATTTGTCAGTATGTGTCAATTTGATAATTAATCAGATAAGTCTGGAAATATTCTATAATTTTGTTGTCGGCCTCATCGGCCTCAGAACTGACTGGTCGTTAGCTGACAAGCCATCACAAACTGACGTTTGCTGCTGCAGTTCTAAGGGTTTGTAACCCTGAACATAATGACTGAGAGATGAATAAATAAGATATAAGATAAGATAAATGAGAGAAAGATGAAGTTCTTACATGGAAAATATTGTACTTGACATGGCTGATCTCAATACAGGTGTTCTCTGCTGCTGGTCGGTTCTGAAGCAGGGACTTGAACCTGCACGAAACAGAAGGAATCGTGGGTAAATTATAGCTGAAAATAAAATAAAAACATATCAATATATAGCTAAATTCTTCTCTACCTGGGCGAAGCTGTAAACAGCAGAACTTTATGTGCATAAAATGGTTTCCCCTCCACCAGGAAAGTGACGTCAGACATGTCCTTGTTGTTCAGGAAGTGCGGGTCTGAAACAGAGAAGAAGAAGAAGAAGAAGAAGACAATAAGATCCAATGAAAAACATCCGAGCTGATGCCTCATTACTCAAGTCTCCTAAGCTGTGGATGCAGAACAGCAAACAGAGGAAGATTAAGCTAATGTGCTCATTAATTACACAGAAGGTGATTCATCACGGAGCTATCAGCGCAGCCTTATCAAATACAACAATTCCTATTTCATTAGTATTCTGAATTTGGTATCCGGTCCGCTGAGCCGAGCAACCTGATAAATGAATTAGTTGTCAAAGGTTTTTAAAAGCAATAATGATCCCCAACAGTCACAATAACAAACCGTTTGTCATTGTGCTCTCGTTGAACACTAGGTGGTGCTGCAGCACAGCCGCTGAGCGTCTGATCACGCCTCCTCAAACGAGAACAAAATGTGGAAATCAGTGACTTTCTAACTTCAAATGAGCTTTTAATGTCAGATTAGACAGATGAACCGTTGAAGATAGACGCTCGGAGTCAAATGTGTTTGAGATATCAGAGATAATGATGTTTGTTTGGAATCCCAGACACACAAAAATAAGAACTGCACCACCCCAATATTTAAAATGACATGAACAGTATCGGTACAACTCGTTGATAAATAAAGGCTTTAAGATTGTATATCCCAAACTTAGCGTTAAGAATAAATCCTAATATGTTGTTGGAATATTATCTTTGTGTTTGATCTTAATCTGCAAGGAAAAGGTAAAACTAAGATATGAAGAGTTTATCTGCAAAACCAGACAGTCCTCCAGGTCCACCATGAAAATAAAAAACACAATTTAGGTAAATGTGAAAATTTTTGGCACGACTTATCAAAACAACTCGATACCAGTGTGGTTGAAACTCCCTGAAGCACACACGGAAAAAACATTTTGTAAAAGCCCTCCAGTGCTCTCAAACTTAGACGAACCTCCCTTCAGCAAGAAACTTAGTTTTTACAAGTTCAAAAAGTTAAATTTGAGACTTTTTAAGACGTAGTTTAATATCTGTTTCATGTTCAGTATGATCCAAACTATGGTTTGAGAATTATTTCATGCAGTTTTAAATTTTTCCCAGCAGAATTTAACGTTAAATTAATGCAAATTGGTCCCAGATAACTTGCAGGAAACGAATGGAGGGATTCACCAATTACAAAAATGCTAAAACTTCATGTAAGTTTTGCTGAAATCATCCCCTATGAGACGAGAAGTTTCCTCGTTCCTGGAGCTGCAGTCGTGACGCTGTTCGATGCAGTTCTGTTGGTTCTGGCTTCACTAAAAAGGATTAAACGGCCTCCTGCAGCTCAATCCACTGTCACAACAATCCCACTTTAAACCTGTTTATAAATGCGTAACACTTCCAGACAGCCTGCAATCACACGAAGGAGAACTTTATTTACGGCTTCTGCAAATTAAATTCGAGACTTTTTATACCTTCGAAGGCCTTTTATTGAGAAAATTAAATTTAATGCTTTTTAAAAACCACCCCCCTGACCCTCGTGTTCCCTCCCTGATCATCGCCACACACTCCCTCAGCAGCTTGATTTAATCATCCTCCAGATAGCTAATCCCAATAATAATATTTCATCATTAAAGCCAGAGCCACTCCTCCGAAACACATGAAGGTGCGCTGCCTGACTGCACCAGCTGCCCCATAGCTCACAGTGGCCAGCAGGGAGGTGTGTTAGCGGCTAGTTTGCTAAGTTAAACAAGCTCTCTTTGCTTTTTTTGACTAATAAATACAGGAAATCATGCAACCACATACAAAATAGCCATCACAAGGGTACCTAATTCCAAAAAGGCTACACGGCACAACAGTTACTCCTTACTACTGTAGTTGTGTGCTTTGTGCTAACGATAGCTGCTACTGGAGTTTGTTGCTACTGTGGCTGGTTTGTTCTTCAGCTCAGTATCTGTGTGCTTTGTGCTAATGATGACCGCTAAATCACTATGTTAGCTGCTAACAGGACTGTGTTGTTGTTGCAGTGGCTCTTTTCTTTGGCTCAGGGGCGGTGTGCTTTGTGCTACTGAGTTAGCAAGCTGATGAACGACCGGCTCAGAGGCTGTTTTGACTGTGAGAGCAGCACACTGTTGTCATCGCTCACATGTCAGAAAACAACTAATACTATCATAATGAACATAAACAACAAAATGTTTAGTTTAGCTGCACTGTCTCTACCATTCTTGTGCCACTAGCTCGCTAATAGCTTTAGCGATACATCCGTCTGGCCTTGTGGAAAATCATGTGTCCAATCGTTTCTTACAGGCCACATGAGACGATTACATGAGCGTATCAGAGGCCTGCAACAGCCACAAAGACTGGAGTTTTATTCATTTCATTCGTCAGAACATTTGATTTTATTCATTGCTGCCGGGATGTTGAGAGGTTTTCTACAAAAGATGCCTCTGAATAACTTACCAACCCGAGCATTAAAAAGCACTTTGCAATATTTCTTTTTTGAATGTCAAAAAGAAAGTGTTGTATTGGTTAGAAAATGTTACAAAGCGAGTTTGAAGCAATAATCCGTGGCATTTTGATCAGTGTATATTGACCTTTTTGCTATTCCCAGACACCAAATGATGTATTACAACATCAGCTGAAACTAGAAGGTACCTAAAAACATGTTGTACAAGAGTCTGGTGGAGTTTGCTGATAATTTGATTCGAGTTTTTTAAGGTATTTTGTGTGTCTGCCTATGTAGAACAAAGGAAAAGATGTAAAAATAATGGAACATTCACGTATTAAACAACCTTCTATGACCAATTGAGTGTAGATTACAGAGTTTACAAGGTGCACCTGAATGCACCATGCAGTTCCTGTCGGTGCCAACAGGTTTCACCGTACGAAGATGGACTTTTAAGCTGAGCCTGACAATCTAAGAGTCTTAAACAAAGTTTATGCAACTGGCCCCTGAAGTCTGAACAGAAAGAACAAGAACTTCATGAACTTAACATCTCATCAACTCATTTCGGAGTGTTATGCACAGTTTGGTGACCTCGCTAAAGTTGGACACAAATTCCCCCAAGAAAAAAACAAGAGCTTTAGCTGTAACCCCGCTGTCACCCCATCGTCACTCAGCTTCACTTAATGCAGAAAGTCGCTGTGTTTTTAAGTCGCTCTCTTACCTAAGCGCGAGGTCTGCTTCTTCTTGATCTCTGTCAGCTTAGGGATGGGGAAGGGCCCGTAGCACTGGGTGAAGATGACTGACAGCTGCTGGCTTATCACCTCATTCTGCAAACGCACAGCGACACAAGTGAGGACAGAAACTTTGCACAGATTAGAGTTGTGTTTTTTTTCGGCCTCCCAGGACGAAATTTTATGCAAATGTATGATAATATGGTTTTGGAGTGCAGCTAAATATATGCAAATGTTAGTGTTAATGTCAGCGTAGCACAACAAAGCACAGGACAGTTTGTATTCCCAGAAAAGCGGCCGTGCTTTTTTTGTCTGATGTTCCTCTAACGAGCGTTGTGTTTACGTGCGCATGAAAAAGAAAGACCTCGGCGACCTTGCTGGCTCGGAGGATCTGGAACATGAGCGGCAGGCCGTGCGTGATGAGCTCCTCCGTGTACTCGTCCTCCTGGATGCAGCTGAAGTCTTTGAGCAGGCCCTGGATGAGCGGCCGGCGGTGCTGGATGTAGCAGGTACGCAGGGACTCGAGCCAGGTGTGCAGCGTCCAGGGAACGCCTAGGAAAGACACCACGCGAACAGTGAATACACACAGCGAAGTACGAGAGGATTCAGAGCGGCTTCAAGGGCGACAGAACCGACCATGTTTCCATCACTTTATGGTGTCAGCGCGAGTTGAAGGGCGATTGCATGGTGAGAGTTGGATTAGTGGAGAGTCGGAGGCTCCGGCGGGAATATAAAGGCAGCACTTGAATATAATTAAAGAATGTCCTGCAACGTTCTGCAGCAACATGATGAGACTGAGTGATGTGTTTATGAATTTCAACACAAATCATGACATGACAGTGGAGATGTGCTTGTGATTAGTTGATTAATGTTGTAGAGAGTTTTGACAGGGACTTATCGTCAAAAAAGGCCCAAAATAATCTGATTCCAGCTTCTCAAATTTGAAATTTACTGCATATAATTACACATTTGTTATTTAAAGATGCTGCCTTTGGGACATTTTTCATTTATTTGGCGAATATATTGTTGCTCGCACAGATTCTCTTCAGCCTTTCTCCTCGCACACAATCTGCTCCTTTGTGCAAACAACCTTGTCAAAAATACCCCGACCAACAGAGCTGTAGAGCCGACCAATGAAATCCCTGCCTCGCTGCGAGCGCGTTCACATTACTTTTGAGTCCACGTGATTTATTTATCAGATCTGAATGGGATATTTTTATGATTTTGCATCTAATCATGAAAAAGGCTGGATTGTAAGAACAAGAACTTAACGACAAACAGAACCTTTGTATTCCAACAAAGGAAAATATGAGAAATAATGGAACTTTCCTGTATTACACAACCTTCATGGCTGTTCAAGTACAGATTATAGAGTTTACAAGGTGCACCTGAATGCACCATGAAGCCCACAGGCTTTATCGCAGTGATGTAGATGCAATCAGCTGACTTCTATGCCCTCCCTAGAGCCTACAACAGCCTGACTCACTCTGTCCTTGTATGCCAGCCTCCAGATGATTGATGTATCAGGTAGCCAATAAGAAAATCCAGCATTATATATAGTTTATATCGACTTTTACAACCCTAAACTTGGAAATGATGCAAGTTTATGTAGTTGTATGCGTTTTTTTTCTGTGTGCACAGATTTTTTACTCAACAAGAAGCCGATATCCATAAACAGCAAGTGACTAAGCGCATCCATAACATCACATCCACACAGATACAGGGTATATACAGCATATATTTTAACATAGATTTCACCAGGAGAGAAGTCTCGTTGTGTCAAGAGAGGCTGAGACAGGCAGCAGCACAGCCACATGGTTGCAGACATAAAACAAACAGTTAAAATGGAGACAGATAAATTGCCGAGACATAAACCCTCGTAACATTCATTCATGTCATCGGTACAAATACACCTGGAGGCGGGGTCGTTATACAAAAAAAAGAAATAAAATCTGACAGCGAAGAAGAGCAGATGTTTCAACAGGGCACAGGAGCAGCCTGTTTGCATGGAGGAGGGCTGAGGCCGGATCACAGCGACAAACTGTGCAAGCAGCAATATATCTGAGTGCAAGCAGACAGCCCGAGCAGAAGCAGGTCAAGACGGAGCGCAGGCAGAGGCACATCGAGTGTGAGGGCAGGGATTTGAGCGAAAGTATTAGAAAATCTAACACAAGAGATGAATGAGTCATCCTCTGACCAGGCTCCGTCCCGAGGTAACAACATCTAGAGACTTTAAAACTCGCTGTATCTCCCTTCTAAAACCAACCAAACAAGATACGACATGTTGATTAATGAGCTTTAGAGATGACAGCAGGTAGATTCTGTTACCTTCGGGCGGCGCCAGGCTAGCTGTTTCTCCCTGTTTCCAGTCTTTATGCTAAGCTAAGCTAACTGGCAGCTGGTGATCGAGTGGTGTCGATCTTCTCATCTAACTCTCGTCAAGTGTAAATCTCAAAACGTTAAACCAAAATTGAACGTCTACGATTACAAGGCAGCTGGGAAAACTGAATCCGCTGAGGATGTGAGAACCGAAAAGGTTCAGAATCAGCAACTAAATCTGTCAGCTGGAATAAATTAGTCAATTAATCTCAATCAGCAGCCACATTAGGTCTCACGCCCTCTGAACCCGACAACGCCGGGGCGAGAGCCGATGATGGCCGCGGCTACAGGATGAGCTCTGCTCGGGGACACTTTTCTCATCATCACATTCACACCTTAGACCCGAGCTATTATCGCCTGGGATATAAAAAAAAGTCCCCATTCTGCGCGAGTGTTTCATGGTCGGATGAGCAGCGGTGATTGCTGAGAGTGTGTGCAGGACGGGACAGGACGGGACAGGACAGGCACAGCATGAGCAGCACATCTCCAGGACAGCTGGAGGCGCCAGAGAAGCGAGGGCATGTGTGCCAGTGAAGCATGTATTAGTAAATCTGACCTAAGCTGCGGATGTCTATGGTGATGTCCACATGGCCGTGCTCTGCGCTATGGTACATGGCCTCTCTCAGGGCCCTCAGTTTGGCCTTTCCTGTTCGCAGGGTCCCGCCGCCGTTGGCCTGCGGCGCCAGCCTCTTCTCCCCCGGCTCCGAACCCTCGGCCAGGATCTCCTCCAGGGACAACACGTCCCCTTTGTCCTTCTCCGACTGGGCCAGGAGCTTCCGAAACACATTCCTGGAGGGAAGACGATAAAAACCCAGACGGAGATTAGCCGTTTGAAAGTCAGAGGTATAAAAGAGAAAACGACGAAACGCCGAGCACAGCCAGGGGTCAAAAAGTAGGACGAGAAGTTGTGAAGTGGATGATCACAGACCGGAAAATGGTTCTAAATTAGGCATAAACGTTCGGCGTTAACTCCACATTAAGCCCGTGCAGCTCTTAAACTCAATGAACAATATACTCATGCACTTAATTAAGCACAATCAAATACTCTGAACCTCGATTAATGGTCTGAAGAGTGGAAGTATACGATTCATTAGAAAAGAGGTTGTAAAATATTATGAGTTGAGGGGAAACGTGCTACAAAAGTGATGTGTTACAGTAAAATAGGACTTTATAGCGGCTGCTTGTGTCATTCAGCTGGATATATTACTTAATTTAAGCAGTAATGGAGCGATGTGATACGTGTCTGAGAAGTGTTTGTTGATGGGTTTATCAACACCGAACAGCTTCCAGAGAAATATATATCTTCTGAGGCGACTTTTCAAAATGTGTACACTCACATTCCCTTCAGTTTAGTGCAATCTATGTATTGGGAAGCCGAGGAAACTCTCTAAGAGCGACTAATGATCTTCTTCTAGGAGGTTATGTCCCCACCCAGGCCGATGTGTTTGTTGGTTGGTTGGTTTGTCAGCAGGGTTGCATAAAAACTAATGAATGGATTTCCATGAAACTTGGATGAAGGATGGGTGTCGGCCCAGAATAGACCCTGTTACAATCTGGGAAATCTCACTTTCATGAACATTGGGAGAAGGTGAAAAGGTCTGGGCCGAACTTTTTTCCTTTTGGAAGGTCAAAACTGAAACCTGGAGGCCCATCTATTGTACTGTAATGTAGTGTGTTGTCTTTTTAAGATACAGTATAGCAGTAAGATCCCCAGTTCTCTTAATTGACTGAATTCCAATTTATATTCCAACGTTTTTGTGTATTTCTTTTCTCTTTTCTTCTTCCCTTTCTGTTTTTTTGGATAGAAATATCTGCTGGACAAACTCTCAATTTAAGGTGGGCCAACTTTGGACGGCCTGAACGGGTCATATCTGCTCCGGAGCAGAGTCATCATTAGGCTACACATCATAGCCCACCACTGGATTTGTAATAAACTGCAATAAAACCGGAGCTTCTGCGCTTTGATTACCTGCTATGAAACAATATTACCCTCTTGGGTTTTATAATCCCTCGTCGTACACAAAAGAAGTGGGATCAGTGACACATCATCCTGCACAGCGACAATGTAAAGCAACTCATAAATACTCTCAAATGAAGGAGACTGCTCATTGTAACAGGCGCCCTCTCTGAGAAGAACGGACCTCGACGCGTAAAGTAAACGGCGAGATCACAGCCGGAGGAGGCGTCGCCGCGCCATCTGCTTCAGCGACGAGGGGCGCTCGGACCGACATCACATCACATCCTGTTTCTGAGATTGTCTGATCACTGATGGCTCACTTTGTTCTTCTGACGGCCGTGAACACTTCCTTTTGGGTTTGAGTGCGACGGAGCAGATTTACTGCAGAGTATCTGTCTGGTTGTGTCTGTGCAAAGTACTGAACTCAAGGACAATTCTAGCCAGATTAATTTGAGATACTTGAAGACTTTTACTCGAGTCAAGTCTGTGAATATTCTCATTCATCCAGGTCATAGTTATCTCAAGGAAATTGAATCGAACGCAACTGGATTTGGTTTTTGTCTTGAAGACGTTTCACCTCTCATCCAAGAGGCTTCATCAGTTCCTGCTCGCTTGACTAGGCTGGGACTAGTCCAACTAGCCGGTGTGGAGGTCCAGCTATTTCAACCTGAGTCGAAACCAACTTTCCGCCATCCCCAACGACCATACTAACGACTGTCGTTGGCAATAATGGAGCACATACGACCTCAGTGGCCTTGTGCCCGCCTCCTGAGAGGTTAAATAGCTGGACCTCCACACCGGCTAGTTGGACTAGTCCCAGCCGAGTCAAGCGAGCAGGAACTGATGAAGCCTCTTGGATGAGAGGTGAAACGTCTTCAAGACAAAAAACCAAATCCAGTTGCGTTCGATTTTTACTCGAGTCCTATTCGTACGAGTGAGTACGATGTCTTTACTTTTACCAAAGTTTGACTTTTGGTTACTTTTGACAACAAACAACTTGTTCCAGATTCTTCTTTTATTCATGCAAACACATCAGCTACCAGTCGCTTCAACACAAAGCCATTGTCCCAGAGCCTTTGTGGAAGAATAAAAGAGAAACTCAGCCGAGGTAGTTGTTGCTCCCTCTGCAGATAATTGTCATGCAGCACCTGCAGAGAGCGGCAAACTTTTACACCATCTCACGACCGATCTTAATTCGGTGTGAGCCGGCTCACGACGCGCTGCAGCACGATGATCCTACTGTAATTGATTGTCTTAATAATGCTGCATTGTGTTGTTGGCTTGCCACTCAGCTCCACCTCCTGACAGCTCTCGCTGCCCTGAATGTTAATGGGCTTTATCGCACCCGGCTGCAGGGAAATGATGTCAAACCGGAGCCGTAAGTGCCGCTGAATGGACTGCAGCAGCTTATCGTCGCCTGCTGTCTGACAGCGAAACCCAGATATCTGCCTCTCTCGTACTGCAGGATCCTGTGAGCGGCAGACGGACCGGGGCAGAGTGTGTAAATGGATCAATACCGTGGTAATGGATCTATCTCTGGCTGGCTGACACTTGTATTGGTCCCCCGTGTGAGTGTGTGTGTGTGTGTGTGTGTGTGTGTGTGTGTGATTGCCTGTATTACCTGTGACCATGCGCCGCTGCCAGGCTGTATGAGTTCATGTCGCCCAGCGGAGCCGACGAGATGCCGTTCCGACACATGGTCCCGATCATGGGGTCGGCCCCTCGCTCCAAGAGCAGACTCACCAGCTCGAAGTTACCTGAACCAGGACGACAAGTCCAATCAGTACATTTGACTCAAGAACGGTAATATTTTGTACTATTTGGCTCAAAGTTGACCATCTATAACATTTTAATGCTCTCAGATGTATTTGTTAGAGATAAAAACAGGATAATGTAATAAGCAGCAGTGATAAAACACTTTAAAAGGAGCTATTCTGAAAATGGAGTATCAATACTTTTTCAATCAGTAGTTGTAGATAAGGAAAATCAAGAGTCTGTAAAGTAGTTCAAATTAGCTCCACGTCACGTCACGTCACGTCACGTCACGTCACGTCACGTCACGTCACGTCACGTCACGTCACGTCACGTCACGTCACGTCACGTCACGTCTTTTTATTGTTTTGTTATGTTAAAAGCCAATTTTTTTTCTTAGGCTTTCATTTTTGTATTAATATACAAAGGACATTTTTTAATTTATGACTGAAAACAAGTTTATTAAGTATTTTTTTCTGCTTTTTGCCCTTTGATGAAGCCTTTCTGTGATTTTAACCCATTTTAAAAGTTTCCTTCAATTAAGTGTACGGAGATTACAGGACACAAAATGAGAGGAAACTAAAATACCCAGAAGTTCATGAGATATAGATAAAGGTATTAAACATAGCCTGAACCAGGACGACAAGTCCAATAAGTACATTTACTCAAGAACGGTAATATTTTGTAATAATTGGCTCAAAGTTGACCATCTATAACATTATAATGCTCTCAGGTGTATTTGTTAGAGATAAAAACAGGATAATGTAATAAGCAGCAGTGATACAACACTTTAAAAGGAGCTATTCTGAAAATGGAGTATCAATACTTTTGATATATTCAATTACATTTTACGGATGACACCGGATGAAATATATGTACATCTTTGAAAACACAATCAATAGTTGTAGATAAGGAAAATCAAGAGTCTGTAAAGTAGCTCAAATTAGCTCCACGTCACGTCACGTCTTTTTTATTGTTTTGTTATGTTAAAAGCCAACTTTTTTTCTTAGGCTTTCATTTTTGTATTAATATACAAAGGACATTTTTTAATTTATGACTGAAAACAAGTTTATTAAGTATTTTTTTTTGCTTTTTGCCCTTTGATGAAGCCTTTCTGTGATTTTAACCCATTTTAAAAGGAGATTACAGGACACAAAATAAGTTAAACTAAAATACCCGGAAGTTCATGAGATATAGATAAAGGTATTAAACATACTCTGAATACATTCTCAGTGTTTGTTCTATAGTAAACTAGCATATGTATTACACTTACGCATTAATGCATCAGTAACAATATTCCAATAACATCTTATATATAACTTCATCTTTTGATCTCTTAAATATATTTGGCTCATCATACTTTGACTTGTAATGACTGAAGCTCTGTTCTGTTGACGTGTGCAGCAACAAAACACAAACCGTCGACATCCCTTTCCACATTCACTGAGTCCCACACGGTCGCTCTGAATGAAATCAGGTGGCTGCAGCTCTGAGATCTGCTCTGCTGAGCGCTAAACGAATCACATCTAATCCCCGACGCTCTCCGGCCGAACGCCGAAACAACACAAACTCCTTTAGGTTCCAGTTTACACATTTCATCGCTGACACAGACGTGCCGCCTCTGTTCAGATCAGCTGGAACGCACCCTGAACTCCTGGATACTCTCGCTTGCTCACTGCAGCTTTTACACCCCAGTAAAGTTAATGTGGCTGTGCGGTGAAAACAGAACCTGCGTTAAACTCTTCTGTGCCGAGAAAGTTTCTCAGTCGGTGCCATTCATTAACAAAATTAGCTCTGGGATTGTGGTCTTTACTTCCTCTACATTATTTATAATTTAATGAGTGGGATGTTAATAGTGCTCATTATCCGTGGCTGTGTGTGTTTTTAATCACCCGTTACCACGGCAACGCGGCTGCCTACACCTTCCTTAGGTGGAGGGTTTTTCACCGCAGCGTGTCTGAGTTAAAACTGCGATCGCTTACCACTTGTTTGGGATCTTTCACTGGGGTTTAATTAAAAAAGAGGCGGCGTTGAGAGCTTGATTACACGAAGGAGTCAAACATTGGGCAATACGTGACGCATTTAAAGGAGCAGTTTCACATTTTTTCTTCTCCTCGAAGGGATATCTTCTCACATTTGTGTATTTTTTCAGTCGCTAAGCTTTGGGATTACAAAAACGGTTGCGGTGATGGACCTGGAGTAGATTGAGCCAGGCTAACTGTTTCCACCTGTTTCCAGTCTTTATGCTAAGCTACAGCTAAAGATATTAGAGTAGAATCAAACTTCTCATCGAACTCGCCAAGAAAGTCGGGATGCACAACTAATATCAGACTGATGAACTCATTAATGACATCAGTGAAATCTAGCCAATAAAAACACGGATTGCTTTGATTGAATTTTATTGTTAAATCCTCCATCTTTGCTCACTACATCGGAGCCTTTCTTACCCTCAGCTCTGTGAAAACTACTGTGTGAACTTCTTAAAAAACAAAAATGTCTACTTTGATATTTAGATTCTGGGGAAAAATCTCACAGGAAATTAAATTTTTGCTAAGAACATTCAAATAGCTCCTGGTCTGTTTCTACTAAATCTCTCAGAAGAGGGACTGTCATTGTCTAGTTTCCAGCAAAAACTTATGTAGAAGTTAATTCTGCTCGCTAGGAGATGTATTTTGTTTCAGTGGATCAAGCCCAGACGCCCATCTGTTAATCAGTGGTATGGAGAGATATTTAAGGTTCTGTCAGTGGAGCGTCTGAGCTCAGTTTTGAAGGGTAACGTAAGTTATTTTGATAAGTTGTGGGCTCCCTTTCTGAACCGCCTGCCGAGTGAAGTTGCAGACTTAATACTGTAGAGGTTGCTGCGATATTGTATGGCGCCCCCTTGCACTCCTGTATCCTCCCAATGATCTTTCTTAGGTGCTGATCTTGTCTCATTGATATGGCTGTACAGTCCCTGTTCCATGTATATTATCTAAAAATCTCTTCATGTAAGGTCCATCATAGTATTTCTATTCATCATGTATTTGGTTTTATTTCTTAAGTGTCTTGCTTTGTACTTTGCTTATTATTATTGTTATTATTATTAATATTAGTTATTTTATTTTACTTAATTTCATTTATTTATTTGTTTTTTTATTTATTTTTTCTATCTACCTTTCTATGCCTCTCTTTGTATATGCCATTTGTTTTATGCTTTTATCTCAGCTGTCATGTATGTTCTCTGTTCTGTGTCTGTTTTGAAAATTTGAAAATTAATAAAATATATTTAAAAACAAACAAACAAACAAAAATGTGAAATTATTGGTTATCTTATAGTTATCAGCCACTAGAAGCAGGTAATTATCAGCTATCTGCAGCAGCATGTCGTGCATCCATGCAAGAAAGCGACTACGCTCAAAAAAAATGTCAAACCGTTCCTTTAAATGCACATTTATCTCTGCGCTGACAGATTTCAGTCAGTTTTAATCACATTTTGATTGAATAAAAAGCTACTGCAGGCTGCAGAGCAACACGCTCCTGAGGAGCAGCGTTTCAGATCCACCGCAGTCTTCGCTCTCAGATAGTAATTGAACGTGATAAATTAATTTGATGATGCTTTGCAGAGCGGGAATGCCTTCTGGACTCGAGCGTGTCATGACTAATCCTCTACACGCCGCGTTGAGAATTAACGGCACACGTCTGCGTCTTGTATGTGAGTGTACCTGCGGCGGCGGCCAGCTGAAGAGGGGTCTCCGTGTAGTTCTCCGCCCCATCCTGCAGGGCGCCCTCCACATTCGCTCTGTTATCCAGCAGCAGCTGTGGCGGGTGGGGGAGGGAGGGAGGGAGGGATGGATGGAGAGGGAGAGGGGGAAACAAACCAGGAGGGAGAGTAGGGAGGAAGAAAACAGGCGAGGGAGAGAGTGTGTTACACTCGGGCTTGGCTGCAGGAAAAAAGCCTCAACTGTTGGAAACCTAAACCGGCTAATTTAGAGACTGTGCTGAGCTCTGGACACTAAACACACTCCGTCTACGCTCCCTCGTTAGCTCCTGACTGCTGTCGACTCGCCTGAGCTGAGAATGTGAACAATCAGAGTGCCTCCTTCTTCTTCTTCTTCTTCTTCTTCTTCTATCCCACCCCCCCAAAAAAAACATCTGATTGCGGTGGTGCAGATTAATTATTTAAAAAAAAATCCTGAGGGCGACGCTGTTCATCAGGCTCTCAGCCGGCATCAGCTCGCTCAGTAACTTGTGTTTTATATTAAAAAATGAGCAGAAAACACTGAAATCTGGCCTCCTCGAGCTTAGTTTGCCTCCGGAAGTTTCTGCAGGATTCAGTTTTAGTGAAAAAAACCAAGAGGGAGGGAGGGGGGCCGGCTGGGTGACTCATCTACACATCTTCAGAGCATACATTATTAAAAACAAACTTAATCTGGAGAGTTTGCCTTGTCCTCTCCTGTCGCATAGCTGAGATAATGACTGCACAGATTCAAGAAGGAGAAATAAGAAATCATCATCATCATTATATCGTCATTTTTTTTTTTTTTTTTTTGGTGACAAAGGTCAGGGCCACAGGTGAATGGTTACAGGTGATAAACGTCACTACCTGCACGACAGGGACGTGTCCGTGTAACACGGCGAAAGTGAGTGGCGTCCCCTGGCGCGTTTCAGGATAAACTGAGGGGTGCTTGTTTACTGTGCTTGGCACCTGGGAAGTCATAGGTGAAGTTCAGGGAGAGAGATATACAGCCATTAACATTCACAGCTCAGGGCGGGGGGGGGGGAGATAGGAGGAGGAGGAGGAGGAGGAGGAGGGAGGAGGAGGAGGAGGGGGACAGCGAGAAGCAGTAAGCAGAGGAGGGCAGGGTGGCAGAGGGAGAGTTTCCTCTTGAGTTTCACAGAAAAAAAAGAAGATCTCGAGCAGCTTGACTCCTACGTCTCATCTCAAAACCCTCACTCTGAAAAAGTTCGAGCGTCTATCTGCCCGGGCACGGCTCTCTGACCGCATCTCCATCTTTTAGCGGTGTTTCATTTCAAAGGGGGGGACGAAACCAGAGAGAGAGAACAAACACAACACTGGCACAGACTACAAACACCGTCAAGACGGGGCGGTGCTGACTCGTGAACAAAGCGGCGTCAGAGTAGAAAAAAAAAATTAAAACAGCCATACAGCCGCGTGTTGTTCTGGGAGTTCTGTAAAGTGGCTTCATCAGCGCGGAAATTATAGAAATTATTCCAAAAGTGTCGCCCGGAGGAGAGGCCCTCCTCTCTCTCTCCCCGCCAGACGCTTTAATGTAATGTCACATTTCATTTGAGCGCTGACGCTAAACAACAGCGGGACTGTTGGTGTTTTTGCGCGCACGCTGATGAATTATTAATCGCTTTTTTTGTAATGTAAGGCGGTTTCAGCATCACTGACGGCCACTTTACAGGAGCGCTTTCACAAAACGCTTTCAAACAGGGGAAACGTTCAATCAGTGATACTCAACAGCATCTGCTTACTTAATTAAAAAATCAAATGGATGTTTTCTAACTCGCCCCGCAGGCTTTTTTTTAATCCATGCAGATAGTTTAGGTTTTCAGTCGTCACCTTAACACGGTGGAGGATGACTGGATGTATATTTTTAGTCGCTGTGTCACAAACCTCAGACGTCGCTCTGAGCTATTTCCTGTTTTCTCTCAAAGGAAAAAACCTGTTGACATTAAGGTCGGGGGATTATCTAGGTCAGCGGTTTGTAGCTGTTTTTGGTTTGTGACCCTTTAAAGGGATATTCCGGTGTAAATTTAATCCATGGTCTAACACACTCTTGACACCGAGTAAGACTCCCCCTCGAGAGGTCAAGTTAGCTGACCGCTAGCTTAGCTAGTTTTAGCAACCTCAGAAAAGACCACACGATAACAATACACCAGCTCAACTCACCCTCTCCTCCAGCAGCCTGCCTGTGTGGGGAAGCCCTGACGAGTCGATTACAGAGTGCAGTAGATTTCTGCAGCTCAAGGATGAAAATGTCTGATTATTACTCCATGCAATGCTCAGTTCTTATTATCGAGAGCTGACAGGGAAAATAACGGAAGTAATGGAGTAATAATCATGACATTTTCATCCTTGAGCTGCGGAAATCTGCTGCACTCGGTAATCGACTCGTCAGGGCTTCCCCACACAGGCAGGCTGCTGGAGGAGAGGGTGAGGTTTGTTATCTTTTCAATACAAATCCGGCAAAGCTAGCAGATGTTTGATGCTTCGTACTGTGTGCTGGGACTGTACATGTACTGTTGCTGAAGTTTGGTGCTGTTCTCACCATTAATTGTGGCTTTTTGATGGCGGTTTCTAGTTGGAGACATAAGCTGCAGTGTATTGTTATCGTGCGGTCTTTTCTGAGGTTGCTAAAACTAGCTAAGCTAGCGGTCAGCTAACTTGACCTCTCGAGGGGGAGTCTTACTCGGTGTCAAGGTGTGTTAGACCATGGATTAAACTTACACCGGAATATCCCTTTAAGATGCAGAGGTGAAATCTGTTAAATCAATTAGATGTAGCGGTAGATGAGTAATTAAAGAGGTTTTCTGGGGTATTAATGTGAGAATTGAGCTCAAAACATACTGAGTGCTGATTATTTAGCGTTTGTATCCATTATTGTTGGCCAGTGTGGTCTCATATCGTAACTCCACCATAGTTGACCTTTCTACTGCCTGTAAGTAGTCGTCGTGTGCGTGATTTCTTTGAAACACACTGGTAGTTCAACATAAATAGGAGCATGTTAACGAGAAGCTGTAATTACTTTCCTTCCCTCAGCCTGTGTCGCCTTGTCTGGTGACCCATCTGGGTGAAATACAGAAATATTTCTCCAAATACTAAATGAAGACAAGGGAGGAACTATAAAATGTCACCGTTCCCTTTTTCCACTGGCGGTAAAAGGTTAATGCGATGACCTTTACATCACTCGGCATTACCTGCTCACAGCATTTCTTTATGATAGGAGAAGGAATACAAACGCTAAAAGAAATCAGCAGCATTGTGTTAGCTTACTTCCCGTCAAATTACCGACCGATCTCAAGGATTTTTTCTCCGTAATTACCCAATTATTTCTGGTTTTCCACGACTAATACAAGCTGTCATTATCCTGATTTGGACTTTTATTCCCTCAGCCTGTAAACCATCCTCATCACAAGAGTTTGAGCCTTCACATCAGCAGCAATCACATGTGTAATTACATGTTAAGCTGCACAATGCTCAGCTTGACCTGCACCCTTTCGTAACGCTGGCGGAGACTGTTGAGAGCGAAGACGACGAGAAGCAGTTTAGAAAAGACTCCCGCTCTCTGCTAAATTAAATAAATGTAATAAAGCTGATTGCGCGGCGGTCGTCTGCTCTTCTGTAATGAGAACGAGCAGAATAAACTAAATAATAATGAATCACCTGAATGTAAAACCCGAGTCGTATGAGTACGTACGTCACCTACCGTCTGTATCGAAAGAATGTAAACACAATCAGTGTGTAATTAAAGCACCATCTGGCCTGATGGTATGCTAAACAACAGTTGTGCTGCGTCAGTGCTATTGATTATATCTGATAAAATATACTTTACCATTAAACCCTCGCTTTAAAAATGCTCTAATGTGTGTCTGAAATGTCCAGAAATGAGTATTCAGTCCTCATCAACACACATCCATGTCAGGTGAAGTATTTTTGTAGTAAAAATACAGCTAAAGAAAACATAAAGAGGCTCATATTGGATGTAATCCACGTCTCCAAAAGCCCCAAGGTCCAAAGGGATTTGAGAAGAAGTTATTTATTTCCATTTTTTAATGCCAAAATCTTCACTGTAGCTGCTAAACTAGAGGTTATTTATTGCACCGGCTCGGCCGTGCATCAAGGGTGTAAATTATTTCTTATCAAATCAATTTGGGATCATGGTGGAGACTCGCGGAGGATTACACCGGACAAGCTGTTTGGAGCCGTTTTATAAATGTCCTCATATTCTCAGCGAGCAGAAAGAAAGTGTATTCTTTCAAATGAATGTGAAAACAGCTTTTTTAACTGTTCCAACTGTAGGAACAAGAAGAAAAAACACATTTTTGGCTGGAAGGTAAGTATAAATCCAGTGGACGTTTTGAACAAGTTCAACCAAAGAGGGATTTTGGCTTCTCGGGCTGTTTGAGTTGAAAGATTTTTTAGAGCCCCGGAGAGGTAAAAGTAACGTTTGTGTCACGAGAAAGTGTGAAACAACAAACGTATTTTGACAGAGTTGCTCTTTTCTTTATTGTTTAGCCACGTCTGACCCTGCGGATATATATTTGGACACTGTTTGGAGTCCTGACCGCCAAAATGAGGACAATCGTTCGTTTAAACCAGGACATTTTCTTTGGAAAGAGTGATTGAGGAGTCCAATCGGCACATAAAACTATCTGCATGGAGTTATTATGGGTCCTACTGATTTTCTTGCAAGACCTACCCTACTCTGCCTCTGATTGGCTCGTGTTGAGGTTTCCGTAAGACAGAAAGGAGGCCGAAGAGGTCGGTGTGTTTACTGGGGGAACTACAGCTCATAAACCGTCGTATCAGGACTGCAAGAAAAACAGACATCATCACGCTACTTTGAGTCAAGCGTGGAGAACACAACCGACGAAAGCAGCCAATCAGAGAGGGAGTAGGGCAGGTTTCTTGCAAGAAAACCAGCGGGGGGATCCATAATAAGGCATCTGCTGTGTGTGTTTGTGTTGTAATTTGGGGGCACTGATCCCTTTAAACATTTCATACGCGATCAAATTGAACACCGCTTTGCTTCAGAGTCAACACACCTGCACTGACGAACAAGCACTAAACCAGTGGAGCAATCACAACAGTCAACGATGAGGTCACTGCGGTGGAGGAGAGTCCATGAAGCGCGACTACGCTGGGACATTAACATTAAAGCAGCTGCACACACACACACACACACAAACACACACATAAGACACGCTGCAGAGACAAAAATCAGGATTTATAACAACAAGACTTCACTGTTATTTAGTAAGTGCAGTGGAGTTGGTGCTTACAGTCTGGGGATACTTACACTAAGTGCACACACTCGTACTACAGTACTGAATTATTAATGCGCTTTAAAGCAAACTGCTGCTGAACGTCTACGGTGTAAAATGTGATGAATGCTGCCTGCGCTGACAGACTATCAATGAGTTATTATTCTGTAACAGAGAAGAGACAAACTATGTTTTTTTTTACTGTGCAAACAAACAAATTCCTCGCTCGCTGCGTTTTCGGTGCACTTCATGTAATAAGCTGCCAGGAGAACAGAGGGCATGCCGACAGCAGCAGGTGGGACGATGAAGACAGAGAGAAGGTGGGGGGGAAAGAGCAACACAAAGTGGGTTTTTCAAACACACAACAACAAAATGCAAATGAACATTTTTCGGACAACAACAAACGAAAAAAATGTGGTATAAATGCGACACCGTTTGAAGACTTGGCGGCGCCTCGCGAACACTGACCTCGCTGTTGATGTCGGCTCCGGCGTCCAGCAGCATCTGGACCATGGCCTCGTCGCCGCGGACGCAGGCGTACATGAGAGGGGTCATCCCCTGTGGGAGGAAGGTTCAGGCTGGATTAATCATCGCTGTGCGTGATGTACTTTTCTAGAGAGGGAGAAAAGGTGATGACCTTTTTTGGGCATTTTTGCAATCAGAAGGAACAGCTGGAGACGGTGAGAGGTGAGAAAGTGAAGGGACGACGGGTCAAACCAAAGCCACTGCCAATGAATCAGCTCTCGTACCTGATGTACTTCTTATTTGGAGAAAAAAAGCCCTTTATTCAGCAGCTTTTCAGCAGCCAGTGGTGCAATAAAATTGTGATTTACAGGGAATTTAATCCCAACACAGCCCCTTGTCCCGACCACTTCACACGTTCACGTCTAGGGGTGGTGTGAAGCAAGCGATCTGAGAAGTTTCAGTGTGTTAGCGTCCCTTTATTTATAAAGATTTCTCCAAATTATACCATGAAAAATGCGGATTTTTGGTGCTAACGAGCTCACCAACAGCCGTCCTTGTTTGCTCCATAGGAGACCTATAGAAAGTTCTCCTTTCCGTGATGTTACGAGGAACCTCTGAAGTGTCACATCTGCTTAACATCCCCTCAAGACCGCACCGAAATATCCTCAGTGTTCAGACATAACGTACGACCCGTTTGTTCCTCGTCAATCAGAGGCGCTCCCGTCAGCTGCTCGCAGGCTCTAATTTCCCAGACATGATCATGACTGCCTCAAAAATAACCGTATTCCCGACGAGAGTGACAGCAGAAGTGGGCCGACGTAACATTTTATACCTCCACATGCCACCATATGCACCGAGCGCTCCCCCGGGCCCCGGCACGCCCACGCACATTATGCTCCGAGCTGCAAAGTACAAGAGGGAAAAAATAACAAGAGAACTTTTATTGCGAGTTCTCCCTGCTCGTCAGACCGATCCGGACCTGAACCGAGAGCGTTTTGGACGAGCTGCCATAAAACAGACTTCAATCATATGTCTGATTTGGGCCATTACGCTCAACAAAGGCCTTTTACGACTGCCTCATAACGCATCGGAGCACTTTATGTCGAAGACTGATATCCCTGCGTGGTGATTCATTCTTAAATATTTCCTGGACAGCGATCTACTTAATCAGCAGACGGATGAGGAGCGATAGATGATCATCGAGATGAGTTCAAATGCGTCTCAGTCGAGACGACAGGCCGCGGCTCTTATTTTATCGCTCCGTTAACGCTTTCTGCTCCCTCGCACCATTTAACTGGTTTAACAAGTGAATAAAAAAAAGAGGCCTCGGCTTTTTATTTATGTGGAAGAAAAAGTGTCAATTCTTTGCTCGTAAGGACCCGAAAACACTGGGAACGAACTCCGGTCGGTTCCAGTCAAATAATCTGACTGAAGGTGGAATAAATCAGCCTGACAAGAGCATAAAACCTTTATGTTG